>JAJKFI010000021.1:15223352-15275189 GCA_029204185.1 Lerista edwardsae | reverse complement strand
TCTCTCTCTCTCTCTCTCTCTCTCTCTCTCTCTCTCTCTCTCTCTCTGTGTGTGTGTGTGTGTGTGTGTGTGTGTGTGTAACAAATATTTTAACTTCCCTTCTGTAAGTTGTCCAATTTGCCCTGTTGCCTCCTATCTGAAAGCCAGGAGCGGGCAATAGGCAGGGGCATATTTAAATATACCCAATTTAAATATACCCAAGTAAAGTTTCTAGCTGCACTGGCAGGAGGAATAGAAGCACAGCCCCTGCTAATGTAGCTTTTCCACCTTGCTGAGCTGGAGGAACCATTTCTGACACCGAGGGGCTGCTTAATTTCTATATTTATCACCTGTGAACCAGGTTGCAATCTACCAGGCTGACTTTAATTACTTCCTTCCTTCCAATGCACCTCTCTTGTGGCACCAACTCAGCATCCCACAGCTAGACTGAACTCACACTAGTAGTCTAAACTGGAAAGGTCACACAATCAGCCCTTTGAACCTTGCAGACTCCTGGCAAGTTTTGGAATGAGAGTGCGCACCATTATATGAAGCTTGAAATTACTTATCTCACCCCCCTGGGACAGCTACATAATAAATACATTAACTAAAGGGATGATATTAATAGAGCTTTTCTTTCTGCAGGAGAACTACTGTTTTTAAATTGTTAGTGGGTTCCTGCATAACCTGACACATTAGACTGGATTCTATTAACCTCGTCACTGGGAGGGTGTCTTGTTTTCTTGCCAAATAGCTTATGTTTCCATTCCATGGAACAAATAATCAGTGTGCTTCAAAATGATATGGCTTGCAAACGGCTTCCTTAACATATAATATTGCTTTCTTCCTTTGGATGGAAAATCCTGTCTCCCAATATGATCTGTCAATGCAAGGAATGTTAAAAGCTATTAAAGCTGAAAATGAATTTTACAGAGATGCAAGAAAACACAAGTCGCAAGACAATTTGATTTTGCACCTTGGGTTTGCTCAATGCTCTAACAGCCCTTCTGTATAGTCCTTTTACATTCTTTTCATTTTTCAGAATTTCATAAGCTTTTCAAACTCCTGAGTTCTTTTACATACCACTTGAGCTCTGCTCTCATCACATTTTAAAAACAGCCTGTTATCTTTTTGGGTGCAAATTCATCCAGTGCTATGATGGTTCATATCAACTGAAGCTTGATTATCATCACCCTTCTTCTTCTCATCATCATCATCATCATCATCATCATCATCATGATGTGGGCTTTATTTCATTATTATCTTCAGATGAAATTTTAGCACTTGTAGACTACCTACACAGGGCCAAGCTAGATGTGAATTTTTCCCATGTTTTTTGCCTTTGTTTTCTATATTTTTCTTCTTAAGCAGCATCTGCAAGAGAGCCAATCAGGATAGCACAGTAGCAAGGGTCAGGGGCTGTTAATTCTCCCCCTTCCATAATAGCCCTGACAAAAATCATCCCTTGCAGCTGTGGTTTGCCCGGGCTTGAGAAATGTTCTCTGTGGTGACCATTGGTGACCTATTGCACATCCCCAATTCACCGCATGATGCCTGCCCCCATCTGACATGATTTTGTGACCTACATATTGTAGCCAGAAGGCTAACCCACAGTCCAGTCCTATGGTGCCGGGACCCTGTAGGAGCAGCAGTGACAAAAAAGCTACAATTGCATCGTATGGGTGCCGCGGCAGCCATAGGAAGCACCTCAGGAGAACGGGTCGTTCTCCTTCCTCCGGAGTAAGGGTGCTGGCTTGCCAATGGACCTCCTCAAGTCTGCACCAGCTATTTTGATGACTGGCATGGCCCCAGCACAGGAGCTCCCCCCCTTGCCACATTTACAACACTTGGAGCCAATGCTGAGCAGCTGAGCAGCCAATGCTGGCCATACAAGCCCCTAGGATTGGGCGTCCTCTCTAGCTACAATACACTTTTTTTATACTTAAGACCAGTGATGTCATGCAGGGGGAATGCGGGGGAACTCAGTTCCACTAATTAAAATTAGGGCTTACTCCGCCCACTTCACTCTCCCTCCTCCCCCCTCCCAATTCATCTGCAAAGAGCTTTTCTTCTTAGTTGGCTGGCACTCAAAGGGTTAAAGGCAGTGATGTCATTCAGGGGGAACGGACCAGAACGGATCCTAACGGGCTCCATGGCTGGTTCCGGGTTCCCGACAAGTGCCAATCAAAAGTGAGTTCCTGTTCCTAAATCATTTGAATGACACCACTGCTTAAGACCACTTCACAGACACCAAGTCATGCTCATCTACTGAAATTATGGCCTTTCTTTTTTATTCTATAACATGAAAAAACAAAACGAGAAAGGAATGAAACAGGGCAACAACAGTTGCAATGCTCTGTGCAAAATAAAGCATTGCTCCAGTCTACTGTGTGAATAGAAGGACAAACACTATCAAAGCAATGTTTCTCCGAAAAGAGCATTTCCTTGCATGGGCAGCCATTAGAATTCAAGACACATTGTTAGGTCAGAGCCTAGCTTTAATATATTTGTAATATTTGTTTTTCAGTTGCTTGCTGCAGATATTTGAGAACTTTGGGGGAAGCAGATAACATAAGCCACCATCCTTTGCCTCTAATGAAAACTGGAAAGAAAACAAAGTGGGGGGAAAAATCAGCACCAAAAAAAAAGTCCAAAAATTATATGAAAAATCATAAATTTTGGAGCAGCTCTGCAGATCAGCTGGGTTGTTTCAGCTCAGTGAGCACCTCTACCTTGCTGCCCTCTATTTAAACTGCTTCTCACAAAACAGAATGAACTCCAAATTCCTGTGTGCCCTCTGAATGGGCCTTAGACTCTTGAATCATGTGCCAGTTCCTGGTGGGATGCCATTTAGGAGCAAAAGGGGGGAAGAAATATTTGTTGTTCATCTCAGGAGGATGGGCTTCTTGGTCTCATTCTTCACATCTTGGAACATACTGAAAGTTCTACAGAAAAGAATAGTCCCCGATCTAATTACATTAGTAAAATATACAACCAGTGGAGAGTTTCAGTATACTTAAAAACAAAACAAGAAATACATGGAATAGAATGCTAAAGAATGGAATTCATTATTCAAACGCTGCTATGCCATGTCACATTTGTTAAAGTGTATACATTTCAAGTGGGATGTGGTGGTGCTGTGGGTTAAGCCATCAGGCTTTTGACTAGAAGGTTGGCAGTTTGAGACCACGCAACAGAGTGAGCTCCTGTTTGCTTGTCCCAGCTCCTGCCAACCTAGCAGTTCGAAAGCACCTAAAAATGCGAGTAGATAAATAGGTACCAATTCATAATTTTTTTTCCTGAATGCAGACCTTCTTCTGCTTAGCAATCTTCTTCCATGGCAATCTGTGAAGCAAGAGTTGAATTTCCTGATGAGAAAGGTAACAAGAATCATTTATCCAGAGGGCTCAGGGAGTGAAGGCTCAATCCTATGTGCGCTATGCTAGCAGAATGCGCTCACATGCTTTATAGCTGTTGCAAATACAACTCTGCTGGAGAGCATGGGCTAGCCGCTGCCGGAAGCAGTGAGCAGCTGGGTCCACATGGTAACAGATGCTGGCTGCCTCAGGTAATGTTGTACAGAGGCTGGGGGGGGGAGGGAAGGATGGGGATAGGGGGTGAAGTGGAACAGAGTGGTGATGAGGCATAGAAGAGGGCAAGTCAGAATGGGGCAGATTTGGTGGCAGCAGTGTCCGCCGAATCCTTACCCACAGGTAAGGCCCACCATCCTTCTGGGCCTGATCTGCCTTCATGGGTCAATGTGGACTTGCACCAGCAATATTTCTGGTGCAGGCCCGAGTTGACCCACTCGGCCTTTGGGCATGTTTCCTAACCCAAGGAGACCTCCCAATGCTGAAACTGGATTCAGTGGATGCTGTGTTGGCGCTGTTGCATTGCCGCAAGGGGAGTTGTGGTGAATCAGGCTGCCCATCTCAGTGAGATGGCTACAATGCTTGTAAGAAGTCTCCTTTCACATTCACAAAGTTCGCACATTCACAAAGTGCTCTGAGTAGCACACTACTGGAGTCCCTAAAGGAAGGCTGGAGCATTGCTAGACAGCTGGCTGTCCGTTAGCAGGTAAGCCAGTTGGGAAGGTAGGGTGGGGGAGGGCAGTATGGGGGAAGGAGGGACAAAATTGGGCAGGAAGGGGGAGGGTGAAAGGGGGCATGAAGGGGACAAAACTGGGCAGGGAGGGTGGCAAAGCCTGAGTAGGGGATGGATCTGATAATGATGGCATGTTTCTGATCCTATCCTTTTCTGTAGCCAGGACTCCTGTCCTGTCCTCAGACTTGTGCCAGCAAAGGAGTTGGCACGGGTCCAAGGAGACCCATTGCAGAGTGGGAGACATATGGAAGGAAAAGGGAATTTAAATCTTCCTGTCGTCTCTCCCCCCCCCCCCCCGCTGGATACAGCAAATGTCTTTTCAGGACAGTTGAACCAGCAGGAAGCGGGAAGATAGGACTGGGCTGTGTATGTCCTTTAATGCTACAACAAGTTCTTAATATTCATGCATTTTAGCATTTGGATTTTTTTTTTTATGTAGGACATTAGAAACAGAAAGGCTTTAAAAATTGAATGCAATGCTGAGTACAGCAGACTTTAGACTTCTGAGAGCTGCATTTTTGCTAATGCCTTGGGAGTTACTAGTTACTAGAAAATGGTTTCTTAGGGAGAAAAAGCCAGTTGTTTGATGGTCAGCCAGCTGATACAATAATTTACATTTGTGAGTCTCTCTCTCTCTCTCTCTCTCTCTCTCTCTCTCCTTAACAAATACTGTATATAATACAGAAAACTCAGTAGTGCAGTCTGTTCCATGTTCCAAACAAAGGACAGCAGCCTAACTAGAGCTTCTGCAGTTGAGCACTTCAGCTGAGAATGGCCAGAATATTCTGCAGGCACAAAGGATCCGATTGTATTCCTCCGGGGTGGGATTTCCAATGGCACAAACACTAGTTGGAGACAGTAATCATTGATTTGAACTTGGGCTTCCAAGATGGCACAAGAAAAAAGAATCAGGGTGCAATCCTAACCAATTTTCCAGCACACGGGACAGGTAATGCAGCTCCGAGGTAATGGAATAAACATTTTCTTACCTTGAGGAGGCCTCCATGACTGCCCCCCCCCAACTGCAGGATGCAGCACGTGCCCCATTGGCACAGCTATGTCAGTGCTGGAAAGATGGTTAGGATTGTGCCCTCAGTCTACCGAAGTGAGATCACTTTCTGCTAGCCTCAGTAGTTGAGTCTCTGAGACTACCTGTTTAAAGTAAGGAGATATAGTCTGCTAAAGACATTTAACATCATTCTCTCCCATCACCAAATCTAATATACTTTTTATATCTTCTGCAAAATATGTTTTCAAAAAATATGTTTTCAAATATGCAAAAAAGTCTTTCTTTGTAAAGACATACAAAGCTTGAAGAAAAATCTTTTGATGGTCTGAACTATTTGTAAGTTCTATACAAGTGATAAAAAGGAGTAGTAAGAAAGTAGCAGACCTAATTTTCTTTAAATTCTGAGGACAAGGATAATGATTAATCACACCAGAGGAGGGAAGCTTTAAAATGCCAGAAGCAACATAGTATTTCTGAGTACAATCAAATTATTTCTTGATTTATAACTCCTCTATAAAACAGTATCCTTTACACGGTAATAGTTAATAGGAGAAATGATGCACGGGGGGTGGGTGGGAACAGAAACTAGGATACAAGTTCTTATTATAAAACTAGGCCATAAATGTTATAGATAATCCTTCAGAACAGGTGGTGATGAACCCCAGAACAGTTCTAAATTGAAATGAAATATTTATTTATTTATTTACTGTATCTCTATCTCACAAGCAGGAAAAAAAAACAAGCAGGAGGAAAATGTTTTTTTCCCATCATCTTTGAGGCTATTCTAGGATTTTAAATAAGACTCCATTTTGTGAGACAAATAAAAATGCTTCCACAATTACTAATGCATCAAAAAACTAACATGGACATTGCATGTTAATGCGGTGACCTTAAATTACTGTGCTTTGTAACCAGTGGTGTCATGCTACCAGTACGCTGGGCGGGAGGAACGGGTGAGCGGCAGCCCGCCCGTTGCATCACGCTCCATTTCGCCGTCTTCCCCGCCCCTGCAGGCGAAGACAGTTTGGGGTTCCCCACAGTTTGGGAACCACAGTTGTAACCAGTAAACACATTCTTTGATCTTCCATGCTGTGCTTGCTTCCAGTTTAGTCTTGATGACCCCACATTTTCCCTTTGTCACAGAAAGAAACAAGAGCACCTGAAAGCAGCATTCTTAAGCATAACTTAACTTAACCATAACTTAAGCATTGTTCATCAGAATTTTCTGAAAGGTGGTAAATTATAATCCTCAGCAGGTAGATTTCCTCTACCAGGTATTATCATGATACAATTATGTGATTTTTCTGCTGCATAGAATTTTCAGCCTTTACAAATCTGGGGGAAAAAAAAATTCAGCTGGCTTAATTACACAGTCATTCCCATGGGTGCATAGTGAGCAAATTCTGTCTTTTTGATTTGTGTGGAAAAATCAATTTGCAAGTTGATATTATTCCTCTATCCAGACGCACATCTGTACAGTCTAGCCTCCCATCTAGAGATTTGTACAGATATAGTTCACCTCCATCAGTCAAAAATATAGAAGCTACAGAGTACAGACTTGAAGCCATGCATTCTATCCTTTTTTAAAACTCGTTTTACAAGCAGGACAGCACTTCAATTTTTCAATTAGTACTGCAAGTTTGCAAACTCTGACCAGGAGACACTCAATGATGTTCTTTTGCAAACCTTTTTGCACGGAGACTCACTTTTTAAAATGACACTCTGTTGGTGCCCATCTAGCTTTACGAGACTTTTTTTTAAAAGGGATGTATTTGTTTAGTTATTTACAAGTAATGTTTTATTTATTTGCAAAAATATTTCGTAGGGAGGCAGCTCTGAATGAATAGCCTCAAGGCTTGAGGGTTAGTTATGTGAACCAGCCTTCACCTGCCACCGCGGCCTGTCATTGATGGAAAAAACACACCAGGAAAAAAGATCCTCAGACATTTCCCTCCCTATATTATACAAGCTTGCAAACTGCAGGAGCTCAGTTCTTTGCAGGGCCCTCAGCAGCAATCTGATTTCTGAATAGCTTCAGGGCTTGATGCAATTAGTTCTCTGATCTTTCCTCACCCCTGTTTCATTGGAGGCTTTGTGGGACCCACCAGAAATCAGTCCCAACCCACCAAGTGGTCCCATCCCACAGTTTGAGAATCACTGAATAGAAGTAAACTGTCCAAAAGATTATCTTGCCAGGTAATCAGAGTGTGAGATATGAAATCAATAGTCATACAAACCCATGGTGACTTTGAACTCCAACATTAAACTATAAGGCCTACTGTTTCTCTCTAGAGAGAAAGAAGTGGTTAATGATGTTTTAAGCCCAGGCAAGGCCTAACTGGTAAACAAGGAGGGCTGTGCGTATCCCTAAATTGATACATAGGGAAAAATTCCCAGGACCCAGAGACACAGCTGTAACCTTGAGTGAAACTTGCATTGAGTCAATAGCCATCCCTATGCATCCTGGGTAAAAGCATGAGCAAGGGAGGGGGAAAGTAAATTATTCTACATGAGTGCTACCAGGTGACGGGGAAATAACCAATGAATATACAGTAAAAAAAACTCCGCCTCAGTAGTATAAATTGTTGCACCCATTTTGTACAAGGTGTGGTACGCAGTTTGTTCTGTTTTGGATTTTGCTTGCCACCCATATTTGCAAATATGACAATAAACCTTTCTTTTGAACCATATCCTTGGGGTCCAGAGATTTATGACTGACAAGAGCAATCTACATTTAAAAAAAAAATGTTTGCTGTTTTCTTGGGGGGGAAAGCTTGAAATCTGAGCAGTTTTAATTCAATTGATCATTTTGCCTCTCTGTTGATAAGATCTTGTATTTGTTTTTCACTAGTGCTCCCTGACAGTGCAGGCAGATATCAATAGCATTGCTGTCCAAATCACCCTTTGGGTTTGTATGGTCATATTTTGCAGGGCTCACTTTTTCAACCCTCTGCAAGTGTGTTCCTTACCCTTTTTTTCATGGAACGTCTAACATTTCTAGGATGGGCAGCCCAGTCCTAACCTGGGTTGGAGCAGACAGGCCAGCAGGTCTGTGCTGTATCCTAATGCAGGCTGGAAGACAGCTGGAGCTCACTTTGGGGGCAAGATATTTTTCAGGGCCAGATATAAGCCCTGGCCAACTCTATGGTCTGCTCAGATCTGCACCAACAAAATAGCAGGTGCACGTCCTAGCAGCACAGAAGTATGGAGAAGATCAGTGGGTTGGAGTGTCAGAGAAGAATCTGACACATCGCCAAGTTGATTTTTTTGGGGGGGGAGGGGGGGAGTGTCTTAGGTGCCAGGCGGTTTTGGCCTGGATCTGCAAATGACTGTGTCAACTGAAATTGCAACAGAGATCCAACACAGCAAGATGGACTTATCCCATTAGAATTAATAGTCTGACTTTGTCAGTATGGTGTTATCACAAATCCTCTGTGTCATTATAGCTAATCAAAGCCTTAAGTATTACGGTGGCAGTATTTCAAATACGCCATAAACACTGCTATTTGTAGGCTTATTGATTGAATCAGATAATGCAAAAACATAGCAAAATGTGAGTAAAATTTACAGTGGGAGAGATGATGTATTGCAATTAATAAAATTACTTCTAAAAAATGATGGTGCTAGTATCAGTCAGGCAAAAGTAATTTGAATCATCTTGTTGTAACAGAAAATAGTAAATAAACTCTGTTGCTGCATATTTGTTCACTTGAATGAAAAAAAACTCTATTTGCTTTCCATTAATTTACTTTAATAGCCAACTTGATGCTTTATTAGAGCTGGTTGGCAGAAATATGAAGACTCAGTTCGATGTTGCTTCTTTCGTATTAGTAAATTAAATGCTCAGTTGGGGCATTCACTGGAATGTGAGACTGGAAATTATTTACTTGTCCTTTTCTTGTTAAATTAACATGAAAAACAACAAGAAGGATAGTAAATGAATTTCGTTGGGGAGAAAAGCAAGCAAACAGGGCCTTTCTGACAATGAAGCTAACTAAAGCATGGGGGTGTTTCATGCTTTAGTGGCGGTGGATTGGCAGGGACACCCCATTGGCTGCCTTTCCACATCTGCCATTCGTCTTCCTTCCAGTTTCTAAAAGGCCATTGAGGAAAGGAGGACCTGTGGAGGAGAGCAGAATGTTGGGCTAGAGCAGTGTTATTCAAACTGTGGGTCGGACCCACTTGGTGGGTTGCGACCTGATGTCAGGTGGGTTACAGAAAGCTGGGGGCAGCCATCTTGGAAACTACAGACCTTACTCTTGTTGTATTCCTTTTGTGAGTGTTTGGATTTTCAAGTGATGGGTTTTTTTTTACTTTGTTTATAGTTCAGTGCTTTTACATCATATTTTGTCCTAATCTTGCTTTCTGTCAGGAATGTTTCATAGTTGTACAATTGCTGCAGTCCAAGAATGCCAATTTACATTTCAGGAGTGTTGTTTGATTATGTTACAATGTTACATGTTACAATGACAGCACTTCTTCTTGATGATGTCACTTCCTGCCAAAACATCACTTCCAGATTAATGACATCACTTCTGGTGGGTCCCCACACGAATGCCATTCTAAAAAGTGGGTCTCGGTGTAAAATGTTTGAATACCACTGGGCTATAGAGTCAGAGCAGCTCAGAGTGATAGGCTAGAATGTCTCAACCCTATTATATAGCTTGTCACTCTGTTGTCCTCCACATTTCCTTCTCCAGTCTGTCCTTTTTTTTTTCCTTTTGCAGTCCAGGAAGTAGGAGGTGTGGCAGTGACTGGGATGCAGACAGATAAGGGGGCGGCAATTGGCATGCTGCCTCAGGCACTGGGAAACGTTAGGTCAGTTGTGCAAGCAGTTTGACTGTAGCATGTCCTAGAGGTTCACCAATCTGGTGGAAGAAATAATGACTAGCCTAAGTTAACTCATTAAAGTCTCTTTTGCCACATTGCAAACAATGTTTGGAATACCAGGGCTTAGCAGCTGGGTAATGAAGTTGTCAGAAAGGTAATAGTGACCACAAGAAGGCATTAAAAAAGGCTCTGTCAAAGTCTATAATCAATGAATGTGCACATTTAACTTTATTATTACTATTTGCCTGTAAATCAATCAATCAATCAATCAATCAAACAGTATTTATATATTGCTTTTCAACAAAAAGTTAAAGCAGTTTACGGACAACAAATGAAGTCAAATGGCTCCCTGTCCCAAAAGGGCTCACAATCTAAAAAAAGTGCAGAACACCACCAGTAACAGCCACTAGAAAGACACTGCGCTGGGATGAAAAGGGACAGCTGCTCTCCCGCTGCTAAATATAAGAGGAACACCACTTGAAAAAGTCCCTTTTGCCCAATTAGCAGGGGTAAACTGCTTTGTGAACTTGTGTTGAAAAGCGGTATATAAGTACCTGTTGGTTGATTGATTGTTTTCTAGTTGGTTTACTTTGGGTTTTACAAAGCTCGGATATGCTGTGATATATTCCCATTGTATCAGGGTTCCAGCCACAATGGTATATTGACACTGAAAAATGAAAGAAATTATTGTAAGAGTTCAACCAGTAATTGATTGCAGCCCAATCCTAACCAACCTTCCATAGATTAAAATAGTAAGATTGCAATCCTATACACAATTGCTTGGGAATAGACCTAGTAGACATGCATAAGATTGCTCTGTAAGGCCACCTATGTGGAAGTAACAGCCCAGACCTACCTAAATCCCTTGGGGTGATGTCGTTGTGCTAGTCTGGGCTATGGTCAGGGCAGTATTATCCTATTTGGCTGAGTAGGCTGAGCCTAGGGGCCCATAGGGACTAGGGCCCATCAAGGCAGCATGTCGAGAAATCAGCCTAATGCATAGGTCTCCAGATCCGGTCCCAGGGACTCCCCATCCAGCCCGCCAACCCTCCAGCTGGCAAGAGACTACAGCAAGACTCACCTACAGAGACTAACCTTTAAAAGGTGAGGCTTGCAGAGCTCTCCAAGAACCACATGGGGCAAGCCCCGCCTCCAGCAACTGAGCTGGGCTGCACGTGGTGGCTGCATCACTGGGGAGCTTCCATGCAAGCCTGGGTCTGTTTGTGAGGGTTGTTTTCCCCTATTTTGTGGCATAACTTAGAAGTGCCTGGCTTCTCCATTTCTTGCCCCTCAGATTTCTGCCTGTGTTTCTTCTGTTTTAGGAGTGGGGGTGGGTGGGGAGCTTCCACGCAAGCCTGGGTTTGTTTGTGAGGAGAAGTCCATCTGCGGCTGGATTGTCTAAGGTTGGGGACTGGCTGCAAAGATGGGCTTGTGTATGTGTGTGTTTTGAAACAAGGCAACAGATGGGGAATAGTGATGCATTAGCTGACCTGCAGAGGCCTTATTTGTAAAGGGGGGGAGGAATCATGCCCACCCACCTGCCCGTCCACCAGAGGCTTCCATTTAGTATGGCAGAAGCTTTCCTGAAGAGTTTTGGAGGGGGCCCAAAGTATTTGCAAGCCTAATGACCCGGCACTGGTTAATACGGCCTTGGTTATGCTTCTCAAAAGCAATTTACGGGGTTTCTGTGACAGCTCGTGCTGGCGAAATTTGTGTTCTGCTGGCCCAGGCCCTCAGTAGGATTGGCCCACGAAATGAAATCGATGCAACTTTTTTCAAAGCACCTTAATGATATCATTAGGCATTTTAAAAATGATTTCACAAAACAAGCGTTCAAATAAAATGTTACAAAGTGTTTTGCTGCACCGATTTTTATGAACACCAGAAACAGCTGTGAACACTTTCAACTGCATCGATAGACATTCCAGCCATTATGTACAAGACATTGTCATTTCCAATATCTCACTTCCTGTTTATTTCAAATGAGTACAAAGCATTCTCTCAGTAATTCCTGACACCCCAAGACATTGCCAGACAATAATGGAAACAATTATATTCAGCCTTCCTTATGAGAAGTGTCGCCGATTGATGTGAAACTTTGTATGTTCCTAGCTGGACGTTTAGTCATGTTGGGGAGAAAAGTACGAAGTCAATACGCTGCAATGTGTGTGTGTATTAACTATCGGCAATGACAACGTGAGCACCAATTGAACAGAGAAAAAGTCAATTTATTGAATTTTGAGAATCCTCTTCAAAAATTAGCGGCTGTCAAAAGCGACTGTTTCTCACAAACAGGTAATTATTCACAATGAATTCCATAGAGAATTCTTTCATTATCTCCAGTGAGTTGCTTCAAGATGTCAGTAGTGACAGGCTACAAAGTACCTTTAAGGAAATGGTACTTTGAAAGGCTTGGGCTGTTTCAGGTGGTGGGTGTTTGATATGTATTATAACACTGTCTTCTTTTTAAAACAACTTAATAGATGGAACTTGAAGTCCCTCGGGTACTTTAAGAACCTTTTTTTATTTTCCACATTAGCTGTCACTCTTGGAAAAGCTTAATTCTAGGTCTGAATATTTCATCCTGTAAAGTATCTGAAGTACTATACATCAAATGAGTCTGCATAAAATATTAAAATGATCTTAAAAGTGGTATGGAAATTTGTCAATAATTAGAGTGAGACAAAGGTAAGGATTCAAACTTATGTTACATGAGTATATTGGCTTTCATTACTTGTTTTTTTTTCCTCTGAACAAATTATCACCTTGTTTATGTGTGCTTATGTGCTTATACATTCCACAAGCAGCATTTAAATAAATCAGGGCACAATCCTAACCTGGAGTTAGGCCAGCACAGTTTGGCTGGCACAAGGGCCACCATAATGCGCGTTTGGACCACTCTCGGAGGATGGTGCATGTCTGTGTGCTGGCCTCTCTGACATGGGCAGCACAATCCTATATCCCCCTTGTGTCCGCGCTAAGCTCTTGTGCCGGCTGAATGCTGTCGCAAATGTGCCGTCAAGGGCGTCCGCATCGGCACTGTGGCACTGGACCGGAGCAAGCAGCAGTGCCGGCACTTGGGCGCCGCCATGACCATTGGCAGCGCCGGCCATGCAACAGTCAAGCATCGGCATTGCTTGGTCGGTGCAGGGCAGTGGTGGGATTCAAATAAATTAACAACTGGTTCTATGACATCATAGCTGGAGCCAAAAAAAACCCGAAGCCAGCCGAGGTAAGCGAGTGGGTGGGGCCCGGCCATTTAACAACTGGTTCTATAGAACCTGGGCGAACCCCCTGAATCCCACCCCTGGCGCAGGGCCTCCATGAGGGCATTTCAGAGGCATTCTGGGGGCGTAACTGGGCGATGCAGTGGGCTGAGATGGCAATTGTGATGCAGGACAGCCGTAGTGCCATATCCTAACGCCCATCCCCGGCCAGGGCAGCCCCGATTCAGGCCACTTCTGTGCATGTTCCTCTGCACCTGCAAAACAGCAGGTGCAGATCCGAGCAAGCCCATAGGGGCGACCGGGGCTTACGCAGGTGCAAGGGGAAAACCTCCCCTTGTCCTAGAGACTTTGCTGCTGCCACCTCCTAATGGGCTTTAGGATACAACCCTGCTATGTTGGCCTTACTAGGCCGGCATAGTATAGGATTGCGCTCTGAGAGTGGTCCAAACGTATTTTATGGTGTCCCTTGTGTCAGCCAAACTTTGTTGGTCTAACTGTGCTGGCCTAACTCCATGTTAGGATTTCTCCCTCAATAGCCTTTTGAGGCATGTCATCCACAAGAAAACGTCATCTACAAGAAACAGGGCTTTTCACATTGTGTTGCATAGATTATGGAATAACCTCCCTACAACGGTATGTCTGACACCAAGGAGGGGGAGGCAGGGAGGGGGTCGAATAGGGTTCAACAAGAGGGTTGAATGGGGGAAGGCAGAACGGGGTGGTGACAGGGAAAACGGGGTGAGCAGATTGAGCTCAGGAGGGGGTGTGACCGGCAGCATCAGTGGGACTGTATCCAAGCCCTTCCCAGGCCTGCAATGTTCAATGCAGACTTGCACTGATGATATCACTGGCTCAGGTCAGTGTTGACCCTTTGCTGTTGCTGGGACTTACCCTGAAGTAAGGGGGCAGATGTCCCCTTACCTCAAGGAGACCTCCAGAAGCCAAATATCCCCCACAGGATGCTGCTTAGTCTACTCTGGATCTCAGTAGGATTGGGCTGTAAGATTGTCACAGACCTTTAAAGTACAGTCTTACAAATTAATTACTTAAAAACAATAAGCATATTCAGTGCAATGCAACATGAGGAGAATTTTAAGCATCCAATCATGGTTATTAGGTACACTTTATGCTCAGTGTACATTCTTTGTTGTTGTTAAAGTGTTTGATTAAAATTATGTTGTTTGTCACATAAAAAAAACTTGGAGGAATTTTTTTGCACATGCAAAAATTACCCTTTATTCACACTAATTAAACCTAATACCATGTGCTTGCTTAATTGCATTCAGTTTTCTTTTTAGAGTTTTAAAAGATGTAATTCCAATGGAACTGAAGGTCATTTTGATAGACTCCAACATTTATTTACATACTTAACTTCAGCAAAAATATGCATTCTTTTTTTAAAGTTAGAACAAAGTTTTAACCCAAGCCCCCAACCTAATTTGCATATTAGACAAAGTGCTTGCTAATTTTGCAAATTAAGCACATTGATTGTTAAATTATCTACCAGTAGCTTAGTGTGTGGTCAGGTATTTAGGGAGGGTATGTGGAATAAAAATGTACTTTCATGGCTATTTGCTTATGTCAGGATGTGCTTCTGTTTTCTTCTCCAGCAACAGATAATGCAGAGGCATAACTAGAAGCCCTGTCACCTGGGACTAGAAGCCCTGTCACCTGTCATGACATCATGTGACATCATGATGGCACTTATGGGTTCACCCTGGAGGAGGAGGCACTAGCAGCTTGGCATAGCACTAGCAGTTTGACAGGCCAGGTGCCCCTCAGGCTCTGCCTTAGTATAGTTATATTTTGGTTCCAACATATACAAAAGTATGCCTAGTAACTAGGGGTGGTTTTGGGGGGGGATATTTTTTCCAAAATTTCTTGATTAAAATAGCAAATCGCAGAACCCTGCTGTCTTTCACTGCATAACCTCTTATCACCAGAGCATTTCTGCTAGTGGAAGACATCTCTATGGGCATTTGTTTGGGAAGTAAGCTTCTGAACACAAGTTTGGAAAATACTCCTGTTTGGATGAAGTATGACTCCTGAGGCATTTTCTTATTGCATGAGCATTTATGTTTCGTTTGATCCTGTGCATTAACAGCACTGCATATTTATCAGGTCACATTAAGACAAAATAAAGTCCAAAGGCGGCATATTTTACAGTCCCCATCAATTTTTAAATACTTGCCGTAGGCTTTCAAAACCATTATGTGGCATCAAGCCTGGAGTGATTTATTCAGCTCCTCTATTCTGTTCATTTTCACTCTCTGTTTCGCACACATATCAGCAAATACTACAAGCCAATGTTTTGTTGTGAGCCATTTTATGACATGGACATTAAACTTCTTGAATGTTAAGGAAATGGGGAAAGATTAGGCACATCTGCAGGGTGCATCTGAAAAAGGTTTCAATTAGTGAGATGGTGGGCTGCGCTTGTTTTTCCAGGCACAGCAACAAAACTAAGCCTCTTACCAGAAGCAGCAGCAATTGAGAGGAAAAGGGTAAGGACCATGGACATAGTTCTTTGATTGTTGTTTTCCAAGAGCTTTCTTTTACCTTAAAAAACACATTCGGGCATGTTCAGGTTGAGCAAAGTACCTGAGAGAGAGAAAGGAGCTACAGTCAATCCGCATTATCTACTAGGGTTAGGTTCCTGGAAATCCTCACATATAGCGAATTTGCAGATAACAAACCATTGAGCCTATGGGATCAGTGGGGTTAGGTGCAAGGGATACCTTATCTGCCAATAGAAGAATCCAGCAGAGATCCCCAGGAAGCCAGCAGAGTGCAGCAGGAAGTCCCAAAAGATCTCTGAATTCTGCAGAGACCTTCCAAAGGCTGCAGGGATCTTCAGAATGGCACCTGCAACCAGCATGGAGCCCTTAAACATGGTCGTCAGATGCTTCTACAGGTCGCAGGTGCCATTCTGAAGGCATCTGCAGCCTTTGGAAGGTCTATGCATAGTTGATAATATGGACAGAGGCACAAATAATGAAGAAAGTAGCAATTCAGCCCCTCACAGATAAGCAAGGTCGCAGATAGCAAGGTTGCATATAAAGCGGAATGACTGTATTTAACTCTTTTTTACTTGCTGTTTGTCCACTCATAAGCAGTCCCCTCTTCCCAAGCTACTTTTCCTTCCAATGTGTAAAATATTTCAGACACTGTATATTTTACCCCTTTGGAAAGGAAATCTACAGAAGAAAGGTAGAAGATCCTACCTGTTGCAATCCAGCCTGACAAGGGTGAATCTGCTTCAAGTGCATGACAGAAAGAACACTAATCTTTAATTTGCATGGGAAGACAGAACTCATTCTTTCTTTCAGTCATAGATCTGCGAATGATAAGGAAAATCTAACACCTACTGAAAACAGATTGGTATAGGTCAAACAAGTCACTTGCATTGTTAATGTAACATAGTGTGAGAGAATAGCTGAGGGTGCAATCCTAACCAACTTTCCAGCATCAGGCAATGGATTTCTGAAGTAAGGGAACAAACATTATCTTACCTTAAATAAGATAAGATAAGATAAGATTAAAAGACTAAATGATATGACACCTGACGATGAACCCCTTTGGAAGGCGTCCATTATGCTACTGGGGAAAAGCAGATGAGTACTAGTAGATCCAGAAAGAATGAAGTAGCTGGGCCAAAACCGGAAGGAAGCTCAGCTGTGGATGTGTCTGGAAGTGAAAGGAAAGTACGATGCTGCAAAGAACAATACTGCATAAATTTGGGCAAATTCTGGAAGCTAGTGGAAGACCGAAAGGCCTGGCATGCTGGGGTCCATGGGGTCGCAAAGAGTTGGACATGACTTAGTGACTGAACAACAACAACAACAATATACACCCCTGGACATTCATATCAAATTGAATTTTAAGTGAAAATTCAAACAAAGCTAAAAAATCTTTGTTTACCAGAGGGTCCCTTTCATGGTTACATGTCCCATAAACTCCTCCTTAGATTCTTAAATTTTAGTATCTTTCCTGGAAGCTGAGTACATTTCTGAAGAATAGTATACTCTGAAAGCACTATACATGATGATGATGATGATGGCGGCTGGGGATTCAAAAAATGAGGAGATCCAGAAGGTAGTAATTCTGCCCATAGAAACTTTAGTGCCTATAGCAGAATAAAATGTTTTTAGGGTTGCTACTCATTATGAAGTTTAGATTTCATTGTTTTTTCATTGTTCCAACTTGGAACTCTTTTGGGTCAATTTAATGCAATTTAGGGCGCAATCCTAAACTGAGTTAGGCTGGCATACCCAAATCAGCAAAGTTTGGCCAGCACAAAGGACACCGTAAAGTTTGTTTGGACCACAGATGTGAACCATCTTCCCTGACTCCGAGAGTAGTTCAAAAACACTATGGTGGCCCTTGTGCTGGCCAAACTTTGCTGGCTTAGCTTATGCTGGCCTTACTCCAGTTTAGAATTGTGCTCTTAGACTTTTTTTGGTATTACTTTCATCAACGGTAAATGAGCATCTAATAATACATTTTGTGGGAGGACAAAATGCATGCTTTTGATCTTTCTATTGAATTGAATGTTTTCTAAAAGCAGGGTGAAAATCAGGGATATGCAAGTACCACCAACCCTGAGAAATGTCCTTCCCCGTCTCCCGTCTTCAGAGCCATTCACAGCTAGGAAAACAAAGCCTAGGAGTCAGTTCTCCTAGCCGTGAATGGCTCTGGAGGCAAGATGGAGGAGTTTTGCTCTCTGATCTGTGGATGGCTCTGAAGGCAAGGGGAAGGGGCAGCATTACACAGGAGCTCAGGCTCCTGCAAAACTTAGGGTTTTGTCCCCCTGTAGGACTGCCACTGCCCTCTCCTTCACCTTCCTCCTTTGCTCTTTCCCCCTTTCCTTTTCTAATCCAGGGAATTAGAGGAGGAGTGAAGGCCTGTGCAGATGCAGGTAGGCACCCCCCACAGTGCTGCTGCCTGAGGTGATGGTTTCAATTGGCCTCCTGGATGAGACCGAGCCTGGATTTAGCTTTAGGTGAAATTCAGTGGTAATTTTAGTGAAAAGAGCCAGAGCTGGGGTAGATATCTGAAACATGAATGTGACAAATGGGCAGAACAGATGAATGTATCTTATTAGATTAAAAAAAAACAGGTACTAAAAAGAGGTATTGTGTGTTTAAAGAATCTGCTATTCCTGCAAAACTATAGCAAACAAATTGTCCCAGGTTGATTATAGGAGTAATTCATTATATTGGCATGTACTACAAGAATAGATCTTTAATTTGCATTGTAGAGTTCAGTTGTAGGTGTAACACAAAATGGTATCATGTGGGTGTTGAGCCTGTTGTGTAGCAATTTTTTTTTGTGTGGAAAATATACAACTTTGATTTTCCCTTTGCTTTTTTTCTGTTACAAAACTACTTAGGAAAGATTTTCTTCCTGTCTTTAACCGGAGTAACATTGGGTATAATTCATGTTTGGCATTCTTTTGGTGCATTATAATACGTCAAACCTTTGTGTTGCTTACATGACAGATTATGAATCAAATGCTACTCTGCAAGGAGTCAACCGGAGATTTGACATGGATGTCTTATTATTTCAACCAATATGTAGTATATAACCGAAAGACAAAGTAAAGGAGGAAGAATTATAAATTGGTAATGTTAGAAACAGGAAACAAACTGCCTGCTTATCCCCAAGTTAGGATTGGGCTATGTCAGGGGTCCTCCCAGGACCCCAACTTACTGCTCAGATGCAGCTACTAAGAAAGACCCACAGCCCGGTCTGGCCAGTCCCAACACCTTTCAACAGCAGGCAGCGCACACAATGGGCCACCCGCTGGCGGCTGCCACCCAACATCAGGACCGGACCTGGCCTGCCGCAATGTGGAGGCTTGGCTGCCTGTGCCTGTGCAATGTGGAGGCTTCGCTGCCTGTGCCTTCAGAGCCATTCACAGCTAGGAAAGCAAAGCCTAGGAGTCAGTTCTCCTAGCCGTGAATGGCTCTGGAGGCAAGATAGAGGAATTTTGCTCTCTGATCTGTGGATGGCTCTGAAGGCAAGGGGAAGGGGCAGCGTTACACAGGAGCTCAGGCTCCTGCAAAACTTAGGGTTTTGTCCCCCTGTAGGACTGCCACTGCCCTCTCCTTCACCTTCCTTCTTTCCCCCTTTCCTTTTATAATCCAGGGAATCAGAGGAGGAGTGAAGTCCTGTGCAGATGCAGGTAGGCACCCCCCACAGTGCTGCTGCCTGAGGTGATGGTTTCAATTGGCCTCCTGGATTTAGCTTTAGGTGAAATTCAGTGGTAATTTTAGTGAAAAGAGCCAGAGCTGGGGTAGATATCTGAAACATGGCTGCCTGTGCCTGATGTGGCGAAGCCTGGGCATGCGTCTGAGGCTGGCCCGCCCAAGGTGCAGGTGTCTGAGGCTGCCCCAGGCCTCGGTGGTGCACTCCACTGTGTCTTGCACCCTCTGCCCCGCTGACCTGAAGCTGGCTGGGTGGCAGCCGGTGACCACATCGCCAGCCAGCACTCCGCCAAAAACCATCTTGGGGTGGGGCGGGTTGGAGCGAGATTCCCGTAGGCCACAGACATGGAAGAGAGATGATGGGGGAAGAAAGGAGAGAAACTGGGAGGGGTTTAAGGGATGAGAATGGTGGAGCTGGCCCAGAGGAGGTGGAGCAAGTGCCTATAAAAGCCCAGTTGGCCAAGGATGAAGTTCATTCGGGCCTAGACAGCTGGCTGGTGCAGATGCTAGCTTGCCTGTGTGGGAAAGGTTCCAACACCAACAGTGGGGAGCAGGACCTGGGTGACACAACCTCCTGCCCCCATGACTGAGGTTCCTGATACCAAGGACACTGGTGTGCTTCACAGAGCTCCTGAGCCCCTCTAATCTTGCTCAGGCGGAAGTTCACCAGGCAAGGTGCCTGCCACTTCGGACCACGGATAGGCTGTGAATCAATGGTTCTCTGTCCCCAAGGGCTCACAGTTTTTTTAAAAATACAAAAGACATACCAGCAACAGCCACTGGAAAATTCACCATGCTGGGGTGAACAGTTGCTGTCCTCATGCTAAATAGAAGAGGACACCTCTTTGAATGGTGCCTCTTTGCCCAGTTAGCAAAGGAAGTCCATCCAAAAGTTGATCCAATTGAATTGCTAACTTGTGTGTGAAACTGAAAGTTGCCTGTAGAGTTTCCTGAAGTGGGGAAAGCTCCCCAGCTAATGCAAAATGAATGTCTATGATAGATTTTTTTATTTCAGGGTAGGGGTTTGTTCATCCTCAATGAGGAAAGAGAGGATGAAACAATACCTTTGTGCCTAACTGAAATACATCCACTGCTGAACAATAGGCACTTTATGAAGAGGCTATTACTTCAGAAGGAAAGTAGCAGGCAGAGGGCTGCTGGCTTTTCAATAGATATTCCCAAATAAAAAAGCATAAATGAGAATTGTAGGCAGTGCTGCTGCATGGAGATAAAAGCAGAGGCCAAGGGAATGAACTGATGCAATATAGCTACTGTGAAAGGAATATGGCTAGACCCGAGTTCAAGCCACTGCTGCTGGAAATTATTAAACATCCATTGTTCTTAACTATGAGATACAATGAGTGCTTCACAAAAATAATTTCTTTATGAAGTGCTGCTTTAATAGCTTTTTTTTTACTGTTCTGGAAGAATAATAATAATGAAAGGCAGTTATTTTATGGTGGTAAGAAGCATACAAGCGTTTTAAAATTTTGTTTAAATTAGTATTCTTGTGAGGTCGGATGTACATTTGAGTTGTTTGCACGCAGGGCCTATTCAAATTTCTGAAAAATGGCACATCCTGAGAAATGAAATGCCAGATATTTCACTGTTCTGGATTGTTTCTGGGAAAAGGACACACACAAAATATATTCAGAGGGAATTCTGTCATAGAATCATTTTTAAAAGTCATGCTGTGTGCACACCAAATAATATATCCGGAGCAGTCTTACCATCAACAACTTTTTAAATGAAAACAAAGAGATAACAACAGCATGCATGATTCAGACTGAAGATGTGATCATTTCCATAATCCTATTAATTTGCAAAGTGTTTTACAGTTGCTGCAGTATTTCCCCCACAAACACTCTCAGGGTGCAGTCCTAACCGATTTTCCAGCACCGGGGTAAGGGCAATGTAGCTCTGAGGTAAGGAAGTGAACATTCCCCTACCTTGAGGAGGCCTCTGTGACTACTACTCCACTGCAGGTTGCAGGACATGCCCCATTGGCATAGCTATGTCAGTGCTGGAAAGTTGGTTAGGATTGCACCCTCAGTGTAATTCTGTATCCCTGAAGTGCCCATGTAGCAGTCACTATGCCGCAGTTTGTAAAAATATCCTCTGACCCTGAGGAAACCTCCAGCCACCTCCTAACCTGCATTGGATATAGCACTGGGCATGAGGCCTGGCTTCACCAGTGCAGGTTAGGATTGGGCTGCCCATGAGGAAGGCTACTCTTTTCCCAGTTTAGAGGTGAGGGGCTTTTGATGGGAAAAGAGGGTCTAAGCATCTATATTCATGGATGGATGGATGGATGGATGGATGGATGGATGGAGAGAGAGAGAGAGAGAGAGAGAGAGAGAGAGCCTTTCTCAATAAGGTGGTTTACATAGGCGGGATGAACGTTTAATCAAAAATACTTGTAGTTGTCCTATCTAGGGGAAACCTTTGATGGAAAAATGTTCCATCAAACATGTTGCAGTGCCAAAACACTGATGATCACCTGACCTCTAATGTGCCATATAAGGAAGCTGTTTGACAAATACTGTATAAATTATTTCATTGAGGGTGCAATCCCAACCAACTTTCCAGCACTGACATAGCTGTGCCCACGGGGCATGTGCTGCATCCTGCAGTTGGGAGTCAGTCACAGAGGCCTCCTCAAGGTAAGGGAATGGTGGTGATGTGCACTAGCCCATCGCTGTGACTTACCCTCCCCCCACTTTGTCATGCTGGGCTGACGAATGAAAATTAGCTATGCTGATTGGCTGTAGCTTTGGGAAGAAGCAGAGCAACTAGGGAGCTGTTTGGGTGGTTTTCCAAGGCTCCCTCAGTCTGCACCTGTTCTTCGAGCCCCTCCCTGTCCCTCCCTTTTGTATAGTAGCTGGTTGTACAGTTGTGGCCTGGAAAGGAATTTTTTGCTGTCAGCCTTATTGGCTGACTGTTTATTCGCCTACATCAGACTGGCATTTTGGGGGGATTCCCTATTGCCTATGTTTGAGTCATTTTCCTTTTTCTTTGGTCACTTTAGGCAGGTAAGGGAATATTTGTTCCCTCACCTTGGAGCTGCATTGCCCTTATGCTGGTGCTAGAAAGTTGCTTAGGGTTGTGCCCTTAGGGCACAATCCTAACTTGGAGGTAGGCCAGCACAGCTGGACCAGCAAAGTTTGGCCGGCACAAAGGACACCGTAACATATGTTTGGATCACTCTCGGAGTCAAAGAAGCCAGCACACAGACGTGTGCCATCTTCCCGAGAGTGGTCCAAACGCGCTTTACGGTAGGCCTTAGGCCAACCAAACTTTGCTGGCATAACTGTGCTGGCATAACTCCAGGTTAGGATTGCACTCTTAAACAAATGGGTCTGCCATTGTTGCAGATATGACAGCAAAAATATGGTGGGGCAAACAACTGCCAAGCCCTGTGGTATTATAAAATATCTCAGTTTCTATACTTTACCAAGATGTTTCCTTGAGTCTGTCCACAGTCAGCTGTTTGAGTGATGATTACAAGCAAAAATGGCAAGCATCTGACAACCATGAAATAGAGACATTATTTGTTGGACCTTTTCCTAGTATCATAGGAAAGACAAAGGCTTGGATATATGTTCAACAGTCATGGAGCGCTGTTTCAGAGGCTATAACCATTGATTTCTAGTCATTACAATAGTGCTGTTTATTATTTTCAATCAACTGCATCTGTTATTAATTAAGCTGATGGCTCTTGATGAGTAGCAAAATAGAAATGACAAACTATTCTACTGCAAACATTCCTCCTCCACCCACAACACACACACACCCCGCCAATGTGATGGATCAGGAGTCACACTACAATATTAAGGGATCAAACATATCATTTGGACATTTCACTCTCTTTTACAGCCCAAATGTAAAATCAGAACTATGGTTGAACCACCATACAGATTTGTCAGGAAGATGAGATAAAGAGCAACCATCCCTTGCCCTGAGCCATAGGAACAGAATGGACCATAAAACCAATGACTTTATCCTGACGGGTTTTGACCATAGTTAAACAAGCTGCAAATTGAAAGGGCATTGAATATAATGCTGGCACACACTGTGATACTATGCTAGTTTTGCAAAGAGGCTAACAACTGTGTTGCAAAGCCTTTCTAATGAGAAAAACAAGCCACATTGACTTGTGTAACATACAGTATCTGCAAGCAGTAGATGGAAATGGCTGTTTTCACGGTATGAAGCCCTGGCTTTTACGTTCTGTGCCTAAAGGCTACTACTGAATTACTAAAATGGTTCTGATCCAAATCTCTATCAGCCCTTTTCTGTGCAAACTATTGTTTTGTGTGTTCACATAGCTATAAGTATCAACCCAAAGCAGAATATTTTTTTTACCAATTCACTTTATGTCTCAGTATAGCAAGTATACACCAACAGCTAGTAAAGAATCCCATTAAAAATTATGGATCAGTTGTAAACCCCCAACATGGGGAGTCCTCCTTAAGAACCCTGCAAGAGTACTGTAACGTTTCCTTGGCAGTCTATCATGCAGGCACCAAGGAGACCACAGTGACGATCACAGCTTCAAAGGGTGATTAGGTCAAATTCCCACCAGCTCTCCTGAACAAGACTGACTACCCATCGGGAAGGAAACTGAAGTTCTCTGCAAGTCTATATTGAATATCGAGCACTAAAACCGTTGGAGCCTGCTTCATAATGATAGCTCATTTCACAGAAATGAAAAGTGATAATAGTGTTCTCTCCATTTATTGCCTCATGCTAGGACTTTTATAGATAAAGTATACACTTAGCGCTGGGTAGATTACAGGGTGGTGCTTTAGGAATATATATATAATTAGGCAAACACTCTAGGTTAGGGCCAATTTGTTTTCATCAACTTCTCATTTTTTTTTGTCAGGGGCATGCTACTGCAACCACAAGCAGCCAATAGGTATATATATTATCCATAGAGACTCTTTGTTGTTTGTGTAAAGTTCCTAAGGCATGGAGCATTAAATTAGGAATGCAGAAAAGAAACCAAGGCTTAGATTAGGTCAGAATCCCTCTCATCCTGGACATTGCATCTAAGGTATACAGTAGGCCTACAATATCCACAGGGGTTCCATCCCCAGAACCCCCGCAGATACTGAAAATTGATTATATTAAGACCTGCGGATTTGGGCCACACACACCCCAGCCTCCGAACCGGAACAGGTCTGTGTTCTGGTTGGGTCTAGAAGCTTTTCTAAGGTATGTATGCACAGGGGCCTTTGAATGCCTTATAAAGGCATAACAACATCACTTCTGGTGTTTTCTGAAAAATGGAAGTGACTTATTTTTATTTTTGCCAAAATGGCCATTCTGAGGCTTGCAGAGGCTGTGATAGTTGCAGGCGGCCTCTGTGAGTCTCAGAAAATCCTGTGGTCCAGTTCAGAAGGTCCAGGCAGGCCCTGGGGGGGCAGCATCCGAGGATTTTCAAATCTGCTAATGTCAACCCTGCGGATAACGCTTGGCCGTCTATATGCCAAGATACCAGACATGGCCCAGTGCCCAGCAGAGAGCCTACCGGGCTAGGCCAACTCCTCCCATTTACAAATGGGAGTGTCCACACATGGCTTCTGCAACATCTAGGGATACTCTCATTGGGGAATGGAAGAGGAGGACGAACTACAGCCACCACTGAAGGGTCTTCACCAGTGGTGTCATCCAAATGATTTAGGAACAGGTACTCACTTTTGATTGGCACTTGTCGGGGTCCGCCCACCGGAAGTGATGTCATAAGCCGGAAGTGATGTCGTGGCAGGAAGTGAGGTCATGGCCGGAAGTGAGGTCATGATTATTGCCAGGGATGTGATCATGTTTATAATAACTTCAGCTTGTGGTTAGTGTTGATTTAACTTCTATTGCTTTGCTTTCTAGAGATGTGTATAGACATATTTTGCTTCAACTGTTCCCCGGTTAAATAGCAGGCCAGACTGTACTAAATTGTGAGCCCTTTTGGGACAGGGAGCCATTTAACTTTAATGTTAAATGCAAGGAGCTGGCAAGGAGCAGGAAGGGGAACGGGCGCCCAAAAAAGACCACGTGGGGGCTGGGGCTGGGGGGAGGCTGCAGGAGGAACCAGGATGCTGGATCTGCGCAGCTGGAGGGAGCGGGAGCCCCAGGCAGCCTACCTTCTCACGCTTGCTGCCTTATTCCCGGGTTTCCCTCGCTGCTGCTGCTGCTGCTGCTGCCGCTGCCGCTGCCGCTGCCACCTCCAGTCCTGTCGCTCCACTGCTGCTGCTGCTGCCACCATCACCACGCTGCCTGCCTGCCTGCCTCCTCACAGAAAGTGCAGGCAACGGCTGCGGGCGTGCAGTACACATGCGCAGCTGCTGAGCCAACCAGCTGATGGGGCCAGCTTCGAGTGGGCGGGGCCAGCTCAACTTCTAGGAACCGGTACTCGCGTAGTGGTGCGTAGTGGGTGCATGACATCACTAGTCTTCACCAATGGCAACTTCTTATCTTCTCATCCCCTATCCTCACTAGTAAGTGTATGCAAAACGTGATGGTGGCCCTTTCACAGAATATTCATTTGTATGCACAAAATAGCCGCTGGCAGTATACTGTGTGTGCCACCTAAAGCCATTTTACAACAGGGGAACTTTGTTCTGCTGTTGGAAACTCCTCCGCACTCCAACCCGATTCTTGGAGGCCATGAGCTTCATCATGATGTTGATGAGGACTGTTGGAAGTGCCTTTCCTTTGTCTTTCAAAAGATGTTTTTCCTCCGGCTCAGGAAACCAAGGAAGTGGCTTGGGTCATAAACAATTAAATTGGTTGTCTCTGCAGGATTTCAAGCTGGAAAGCTTAGTTTTCATTTTGGAGGCATGAAAACCTGTTAACATTTAAGAAATAACAAGCTCCATCCAAATGTGGAGTGCTGAATTTCAATTAAAAGAGCAGGGGAGCTATTACATGGCCATTTGATCAAAAGTGTGGCTTTCCACACTTTGAGTCTGTGGCTTCTCTTGCCACCAGTCCTTCTAACAGTCACTGTATTGGTCTGGTCCTCTGCTTTCCAAGCAGCTGCTTAGCACCAAGCACACATATTTAACTTCATGTCTCTTGCATCAAGCAGAAATGACATCTGGACCATGTACACCATATTCCCATACCACGGATTGCTCCATTGGTTGTGCGCCAGCATCACCAAGTGTGCACCAGCACCCACACTACTACCATCCAGCATGCACTATTCCTCTCCCCCCACTTACACCTGCCCCCATCTTCACCAACCTGTCACCTGTCCAGCATGCTCCAACCATCCTCTTATCACGTGCTCAGAGTGCACAAGAGAGGAGGATGGTTGGAGCATGCTGGACAGGTGACAGGTTGGTGAAGATGGGGGCAGGTGTAAGTGGGCATAGCCTTTAGGAGGAAAGTTTGGAGCAGGGGCTTTGGCAAGACAGAAATCTACTGTTCAGTGGCTGCATTTTCTAGAATTCTCAGCTTTACCAGCTGGACACATATTTCGTAGGAATGAATAACCACAGAAATGCCATCTCAGAAATGCCAGACTGGGAAATGCCATCTCATTACATTTGAGATTCCCAGCATTATCAGTATCTT
Organism: Lerista edwardsae; assembly: GCA_029204185.1. Classification (NCBI taxonomy): domain Eukaryota; kingdom Metazoa; phylum Chordata; class Lepidosauria; order Squamata; family Scincidae; genus Lerista; species Lerista edwardsae. The sequence goes on along the minus strand of JAJKFI010000021.1, from coordinate 15,248,250 downwards.
TTACTCCTTCCAGGGGCTTGGCTAATGAAGTGCAGGGGGGGGGTGCAGAACAAATCCATGAAATGTCACAAATCCATGAAATGCTGCTAATATATTGAGAGTAATCCATAAAGACACCAAGACCCATATTAGTCCATAGTTGCCCAAAAGACTCAGCTGTCATTGCATGCATCAGAATTAACACTTCCAGCAGCATTTGCACTCTGAAGCCACCCATTAACACAATGATTAAACCTCCTTCTTTTAGCTCTGTAAGGTGACTAGATCAGAACTTTGACCAGATTCATTTCTCATCATGATGCTGACTCACAAGTAATGGATCCAATGAGACAACACTTCTTTCGAGCAGAGGTGATTGAGACATAAGCTTTGGAATATACATTTTCCTCTAGGCATCAATTTGTTCCACTGAGTAATTTCTTCCCAGTGATAGTAATGCTGTGTATGCTGGTTGATTTAGCTGTAATTTCTGCTTCTAATCTGCAAAAGGAAATGGCAGAATCACAAAACAAACCGTCATATTCAAAGCCCATGTGCTATGTGTCATCTAGCAATGAATGGCGGATCTCTTTTAGTATCACTGGGGCTTGGCCGGCTCTGCTGGCTGCCATTGGCTTACGTGCTGTGTTGTCACATAACAACAGACTGAGAATACTAAAGATTTTGGCAATATTTGAAGGTGAATTCCAGTATCAATAAGCAACTTTAAGGACATAATCCTAAGCTTATTTCCAGCACTGACATTGCTGTGCCAATGGGGCATGTGCTGCATCCTGCAGTGGGAGGGGGCAGTCGCAGAGGCCTCCTCAATGGGAATGTTTCTTAGAGTTGCATTGCCCAGTGCTGGAAGTTGGTTAGGATTGTGCCCTAAGTAAGATAAAACTTGCAAGTGTGGTCTACAGCAGTGGTTCCCAAACTGTGGGTCGGAAGACCCAGCAGTGGGTTGCAAGCCAATTTCAGGTGGGTTGCAAAGCCCATGGAGCAGCGTATTGAAAATATGGGAAGATGAGATGCTGGAAATAGAGAGGCGTGTATGATGGTTTTGCTTGTGTCAAGGTTGTAAATAGGCTCTTTTTCCTTTCTGATTAACTTTGCTATTGGAAAATGACTGAGAAATAACCCTGCATTCTCAGGAAAGCAGCTCTGCTGTCACAACAATGGCACGTCTGGCCATTACATCACTTCCAGTGGGTTCCAGACAGATTGTCATTCCAAAAAGTGGGTCCTGGTGCTAAAACGTTTGAGAACCACTGATCTAAACCGGGGGTCTCCAAACTTTTCAGCACAAGGGGCACATCTAATATTTTACTCATTTTTGCCTGCGAAAAAAGCAGGTTTATAAATGAATGAATGACATTTAAATGAATGACTATGTTTTACTTGGATATTTTTTGTAATCGGCATGAAACGATTCAGAACCCAAAAAACTGACAATTACAAAAACAAACAATGCTGTGCTTACATGAAATGATACATAATGAGTAAACATGTTAACATTAGCAAACGCTCTGACTAAAAAAAACCCCAAGTGGCTGGGGGCCGGATAATATCTTGTGGTGGGCTGGATGTGACCCTCGGGCCATAGTTTGGAGACACCTGATCTAAACTACAGATGCCAGGCTATATCTGGCATGCCAGATTCCAGACCCTGAGCATATTTTGTGTCCCTGGATTAGTTAATCACTGAGTGATAGCTCCAAAGTACCTCTGAAAGGGAAATTAATGGTTCTGAGGTGTTCTTGATGGAGGACTACCCTTGAAAGTAAAGGGAGCCATTTCAGCCTAAGAGATCTTTTGTAAGGGTGCTGCTCCCCCTGTCTCGCTGCTTAAAGCAAGCACTTCTGTCAGCTTTGTGGCTAGGCTGGACTTGCTTCTACCTGAGAGCACAGCCTGAGATGAAAATGTCAGATGACTCATTTCCCTTGTGCTACCATTGCAAAAACAGTCTGGCACCATCCATCTGAGTGAAACTGAGAAATCCTGGAATGAAAGGAGAGGGGGGAGAGAGGGAGAGGGAGAGAGGGATGGGAGTTTGCAACATCTTTCAGGATGCAAGAATGCAAATCAGGGGAAGTGATAAGCTATTCAGCCAGTACTGTATTTAGTAAAAGGTAAAGCTAAAGGTTTCCCCACGACCAAATGGTCTAGTCATGACCAACTGTAGGGGGCGGTGCTGATCTCTGTTTCTAAGCCTGTAGAGCTGGCATTTGTCCAAAGACAAGCTTCCATGGTCATGTGGCCAGCATGACTATATGCTGTAGCGCACGGAACGCCGTTACCTTCCCACCGAAGTGGTACCTATTTATCTACTTGCATTTTTACATGCTTTCAGACTGCTAGGTTGGCAGGAGCTGGGACAAGCAACAGGAGCTCACTCTGTTGCATGGTCTTGAACTCCTAACCTTCCGGTCAGAAAGCCCAGCAGCAGCAGTTTAACCCACAGCACCACCACATCCCTGTATTCAGTACTTGTAAACAAAACCAATATTTCAATGATATTATAGACCTCAAGTGATTCCATTGAAACCTATGAGCTTATGTGGGCTCAATTGTTGGATCATGGCCAATATTTTATGAACATTAATTTCATGTTGGCATGACTTTCTGCTGAATGTTTGTCTATAGCCAACTTACAAGTTTAGTTCTTGGTCTGTTTGCAACAGGTCATTTATTAAAACCCATTTTTTCGGTCTGATTCAGGCTTCTACATCCAGAATAATAAGCAATATAGCTAGTACTGTATACCACATTTTTTAACACTTTTAATCTGGCAGGCAAATATTATTGGGGAGGGCAAATGGTATACTTTTTAAACAACCATAGTAAGGAAGTGACAGTTTCAATATCCAAACAATAAGCAGAGCAGGAATTCTCATCCCCCACTTCCTTTTAAAAAATAAGTGTTTTGCTTCCTACATTGAAAAGTCTATGATTAAAAATGGCTGGCATAATAATATAGGATACAGACATCAGAGAGAATAATAACAATCAACACAAAGGAAGACTTGCAGTTCAAACACATTTTTCATCTTCCTTGAACAAATTTTTCCTTCTCTCTCTCTCTCTCTCTTTTTTTTTTTAAAGTCACAATTCTGTATCACTCGGTGAATTGCTCCAAACAGATTTAGTTTGACCAGATCCTCCATTTGGGCTGTGATCATCACTGTGCTCCTTGCTTAAAGTGACTCTGTCTGAAGCACCCATCCAAAACAGTAAAGCCACACCTAGCTACACTAAAAGGGAAAAGCCACATTAAAAGGGGATTGGACATATTTCTGGAGGAAAAGTCCATCGTGGGCTATAGGCCATGGGTTGTGCAACCTCCTTACATTAGTAGTAGGCTACATCAGAGTGCCGGGTGCAAGGGAGTAGCAACAGGATACAAGCATCTTGTTGTCTTGTGCGCTCCCTGGGGCATCTAGTGGGCCGCTGTGAGACACAGGAAGCTGGACTAGATGGGCCTTTGGCCTGATCCAGCAGGGCTCTTCTTATGTTCTTATGTTCTTAATCTGGGAGTAATTCCCATTGAATATCATAGAACTTACTTCTGAATAAACATGGACAAGGTTATGCCATAGGAACTTTCCAAAAATACTGAAAGCACAATCCTAACCTAGCGTTGCACTGGCGCAGTGCCCTTGTGATGGTCCAGCACTGTCGCAACCATGCCATGAGGCACATCTGTACTGTGGATTTGGGCTTTGGGCTGGTGCAGGCAGCAGCATCTGCCCACAAACGTCTGCCACCCGTCAGCTGCACTGGCTGAGTGCTGGAGTGGGCCTGTGCCTAGGGCATGCTGGAGGTGCATGGGAGGTGGAAGGGGGTGGAAGGAAGGCAGATCTGTGGGCGGGTGGGCCGGCCCGAGGATGGGGGGAGGAGACAGAACACAGCCATTATGCCATATCCTGATCCTGGGCTGGGCTGCTCTGATTCTGGCTGCTTGGACTTGCGCCTGCTATTTTGCTGGTGCAGATCCTAGCAGCCCTACAGGGCTGGCTGGGGCTTACCCCAGGGCAAGGGAAAAATATCCCCTTACCCCGCGGTGAGCTCCAGCTGCCTCCCAGCCTGCATTAGGATACAGCACACGTCTGTCAGACTGCCTGCTCCAGTGCAGGTTAGGATTGGGCTATGAAAGCCACAACATTAGTATAGCTTCTAGTTCATATATCAAATATACGCAACACTGTACCCTGACAATTGTACGGGGGGGGGGAATCAGGGTGCCCCATTCATACAGTGCTGGCAGCATGTGCCCATTCCCAGCGATGACTCCACTGTTATGGACAGAGCCTTCCCTGATCAGAGGAAGAAATATGATTAAGGGCAACAGCATCATGTTCTTGGTTCTTAAGAACAATAATCTTCAGCTCATAACAGAAGTCAACCTTCAGGAAGGCAGAAGCAAACCTGCAGCCCAAGTTGTGCAATGGCTCAGGCTACCTCATTCCTTTTTTGTTATTAAGCTGGACAAGGGCATCCTACACAGCTCCTCTGATGGGACTTGCTCTTGTGTGGCACAGCCAAGTAGGGCAGCCTAATGCTAAATAGCATTAGAACAGGACGGCTAGCCTGCCTGCCCCTTATTTAGTGCGGGGTTAGGGCTGATTGTAGTGCAATTATCAGCCCATGTTGTGTGGCAGCCATCCCAAGAGGGCTCCTTGGAGCTGCACCAGCAAAATCGCTGATGCAACTCCGAGTGGCCCAGGGAAGGCTGGCTGGGATGGGGTTGTTTTTTTTTTTTTTTGGATCCGGCCTATGTTGGCAAGGCTGGGCCCACCCCATCCCAGGGTGATTCACCCATGGCCTGCCCATGGCCTGCGCTCCCCTACCCCACTAAACCTTTCCCCTGCTCACCCCAAATTCTTGTGCTGGCCTCCCTAGCCCAATCTTACCTTTGCAGCAAAGGTCCAGGAATTGGCATGAGGAGGACAACGCACATCTGTGTGCTGTCCTCTCCAACTACTGAGTTGTCACCAACAAGCTTTACAATGTATTTGTGACACTCTTGGGCCAGTAGAAGAGGCTGGTGCTGGCCCAAAGAACACCTAGGATTGGCTGTCAGTGGATCAGCGACATGCAGTGAGGGTGTGGCAGGTGAGGCAAAACTACCCTACCGGAGGCCTTTGAAAATGCCCCACTTTTCATGCAAGCACTGACAACCCATGGGCTTTGAGCAGCTGAAGCCCATGGACTATATGCAGGATCACAGCCACTGCAGCAGCAGTGGAGGCAGTTTTCAAAGAACCCAGTAGGGCAATTCCTCCTCACTTGCCATACCCTCACTGCACATTACTGCAGTGGACTCCCAGCCATTGAAGGTATATCGCTAGGAGCTGGTTCAGGAGAAATGTGGCCAGCATCATCATCTGAGGCTTTCCCTGTGCTGTTCGTTTCCCACCTTTGGTGGTTCATTCAAGTAGGGTATCCAAGTCCCATTCCCTCCTCATTGACAAGCTGCCACACTGCATACACAGCCAGGGTGTATTGTGGAGGTGTGCACTCGAAGGTACATTGAAAGAAAAGCTCTGTCAGTGAAGGATTTAATGGGATATTATTCTACTTAGGACACAATCCTAAGCAACTTTCCAGCTCCAGGTTAAGGCCAATGCAGCACTGAGGTAAGGGAACAAACATTCCTTTACCTTGAGGAGGCCTGTGTGCCCCCCCCCCAGCTGCAGAATGCAGCACATGCCCCATTGGCACAGCTATGCCAGTGCTAGAAAGCTGGTGAGGATTTGGGCTTCAGCCAGTCAACATATTTCATTTTTATTCATTTTACTCATTTAAAACTTGTTGTTAGACATAAATGAAACTTACAATACAAATACCAACTTACAAATGAAGCTTACAATAGACAAACAACCCCCCCAACTTGCCCCCAAATGCTATCACTATGTCATATAAATAACATTTAAAACAGAAATTAAAACAATTAAAATACAATAAAATGACAGTGCATCCCATAAAGCCAAAGGCCTCACAATAACAAAATGCTAAACAGGGAACCATTGGAAACTCTCAAATCATTCATTTTTATTTGCATGCAAGAAACAAATATTTGGCCATCTGCTTAGTAAGTGCATTTTAAATTTTAACCACTAGTTAATATTTCTCAGTTGTGCTCAAATGGTAGCAGTCGGTATGCCAGGCTACTCCACTTATCAGGGCTCCCTGACTTGAAATTTTATAGCTGCAATTTTGTAAGAGAAACCAAAATTAACTTTTTAATCACATTTCTGTATTTCATTAAAAATCAAATGACAATATTCTCCGTTTGCTGAAAGTGGAGTAACAAATTATAAAGGTCTTAGGAAACTATATTCAAGTTGTTGGCTGCTGCTTCATTTAGAGTTCATAATGTATTGAGCACTTTCATAAGTGGCTCGACCCCATCTCATTGCTGACTGTACATGCCAGGACTGCTACAGAGAGGCTATTGTGATCACAGAGAGGCTATTGCAAGAGCCATCCATAGAACTCCTTGCAGTTGAGAAAGCATGTCTTACCAACGTAGCAATTGCAACCCCTGCTAACTGGGCAAAGAAACACCTTTCAAAGTGGTCCTCTTATATTTAGAAGGGGGAGAGCATCCCAGCATGGTGTCTTTTTCACTGGCTGTTGCTAGTGTGTATTCTTCTTTTTGTGTGTGAGCTCTCTTAAAATACTGTACAATAAAATGACAGTGCATCCCATAAAGCCAAAGGCCTCACAATAAAAAAATGCTAAACAGTGAACCATTGGAAACTCAGGGAACAGGGAACCTTTGATTGATTGATTTTACTATGTAAACCACTTAGAATACTACTCATGTTGAAAAGCAATATATACATAAAAAGGTAAAGGTTTCCCCACGACCGAATGGTCTAGTCGTGACCGACTGTAGGAGCCGGTGCTCATCTCCATTTCAAAGCCTGTAGAGCCGGCATTTTGTCCGAGGACAAGCTTCCGTGGTCATGTGGCTGGCATGACTCTACGCCGTAGCGCACGGAATGCCGTTCCCTTCCCACCAAAGTGGTCCCTATTTATCTACTTGCATTTTAGGTGCTTTCGAACTGCTAGGTTGGCAGGAGCTGGGACAAGCAACGGGAGCTCACTCCATCACGCAGTCTCGAACTCCCAACCTTGCGGTCGAAAGCCCAGTAACAGCGGATTAACTCGCTGCGCCACCACGTCCCAATATATACATATTCTTAACAATAATGCTTTTTGTTCCACGTCAACTTCTGTGCAAAATACATCTTCAAATGCTAGTATGAATATATTATTCTAGTTTAGTAGTTACTAATTCATACAAACCTACACACACTTACCTTACCTGGCAGTAAATCCCAGTAAAGTCATTGGGGCTTACTTCTGAGTAGATATGCATAGGATTTCACTTTTAGGGCACAATCCTAACCTGGTGTTGCGCCAGGCCAGTGTTGTTGCTAACATCCCATAAGGCGCATCTGTGCTGCAGATTCAGTTGCTGAGCCAGCGCAAGCAGCACCTCAAGGGTGCCAACGCACCCGTCAGCCACGCTGGTCGACTACTGGCTTAGCTCTGTCGGTGCAGGGCCACGCTGAGAACGTGCCAGAGGCAGATGGGAGGCATAATGGGGTGGCACCATGGGCAGAGATGGGGCACTACCATTGGGCCATATCCAAACCCTCATCCTGGGCTGGACAGCCCCAATTCGGGCCACTCTTGGCCATGTGGACTTGCACCTGCTCTTTTGCGGGTGCAGATCTGAGCAGCCCCATAGGGCTGTCTGGGGCTTACCCCGGGGCAAAGGGAAAATATTCCCTTGCACCATGCTGAACTGCTGCTGCCGCCTAACTTTGTTAGGATGCCGCGCAGGTGAGCCAGCCTGCCTACTCCAGCGTGGGTTAGTGCCCAGTAATGGGCATTGGGCTGCCCGTTATGCAGCTACTATGGAAATGTTGTGTGTTTTTTAACTGAAAAGTGGTTGATAATAATCATAGTAATAACCATAATAATCTTAACAACAACAGCAACAACAGCGTGTAATGGGAAAGCAATATAATTTAAATTTAATTGTATCTAATTTATTCTGTGTACAATACCAACATCATGAATCCATGAACCATTGCAGGCCTGCTAGAGTTGGAAGTACAGTATCTTTCATTGGAAGGGATAGGGGACAGCTGTTGTAAAGTAGTCTGCTCTGAGTTTACAGAGTGAGGGAAGAGAGAAAATCAAGTAACAATTCCTGCTGTGCTGGCAAGGAAGTCACTTTTCTAGAGTTGAAAGCCTCTTGTGATTCGTAATGCAACATATAATGGTATGAGAGAAATAATTTCTGAATCATAGGGATCCATTGAAGTGTATGTGAAAATTAACTTGGGAAAAATGCAGTCTTAAAATTGTCCATAAGTGATCTTCTTATCAAATAATCACAGAGCAATAGGAGTATGAAAAGGTACTTTAATAATATACTGTATGCTTAGGTTCATGTAGGAGGAGAAATCCAAGCAGCAGCCTTGCAATGGCTAAATGAACTTAACTAGATTTTCATGCAGGGGCGTAGCTAAAGAAATGCAGGCTAGAAATACAATTGCATCAGGCAACACGCTTTAGGGGGGCAACAAGCTGAGCATTGGTAGCCATAAATTGTGAATATGTATGAATAATTTCATCATGTTATATATCATTGAAAAGGCAAATTAATGCAGAATGCAATGAAACAAACCACAGTGTAATATTGTTACTCTATCAAATGTTATGGCCAAAACACCAGAGTAGACGAAAATACAACTGTGACGTTACTTCCTGTTGTGATGTCACTTCCGGGGCAACATTTTGTACTTTCCACTGGGCAAAGTACACTTTCATTAGCTAAGCCCCTGTTTTCATGTTCTTTGTGTCTAATGTTTAGATTCAGTATTGTTAATGAAACAACTGCTACAAAATAGCAGTTCAGCAACAGGCCTCCTCTCACAAATTACCAATGAATACATGAAAAACTTCATTAACTGTCAAGACTTAATGTGCATTCCCTTTTCATTTAAATTTTAGAGTGATTTCTGCAAAGGTTCTTGCTTTTTATTTCCCTTCTGATACATTAGAGATAGAACATTGATACTCAGAGGGTGGTACTCCATAGCAGCTGCACTGAGATTTAAATTGGCAGGACATTGAAATGCTTGTGCATCACCCTGGGGCATCATAGGAAATGTGCATGAGTAGATTAAATATATCCATTTAATTGTTATAGACTCTCACTGAAGTTGTTAGAACAGCTTAACTATTTAGCAATTACATCAATGTGTGTGTGTGTGTGTGGGGGGGTTAAATATAACAAGAAAGCCACCCGAACACTCACATACAATGAGAGGTTAAATTAATCAGGAGGCAAATATCCAGGGCCACCCTCCCTCCTCCCCACACACACACACTTGTTTTTCAGACTCAGCACGCTAGGGTTGCATTTGTTTTTCACCTTCTAGCACACTCGCCACACTAGCAATTTAGAGGACATGGCTGCCTCCATTGTTATGATTCTGTATGTGGACTGAATGGTGCCCCTCTAGCCACTTCATCTCTAAGGTAAAGACCTAATATAAGAAGAGCCCCACTGGAACACGCTAAAGTCCTGCTTCCTGTCTCTCACAGTGGCCCACCAGATGCCTCAGGGAGCACACAAGACAACTAGATACCTACATCTCATTACCACTCCCCTGCATCTGGTATTCTGAAGTAACTTACTTCTAAAGTATTGCACTACCCATAAGGACCTGTAGCCTGCGATAGACTTTTCCTCCAGAAATCTGTCTAGTCCCCTTTCAAAGGCACCTAGGCCAGATGCCATCACCACCTTCTCTAACAAGGAGTTCCACAGTTTAATTACCCGCTGGATAAAAAAGTATTTCCTTTTATCTGTTCTCACTCTCCCAACACTCAATTTTAGTGGATGTCCCCTGGTTCTGGTTTTGTGGGAGAGGGAAAAGAACATCCTTCTATCCGTCCCAGGGAATTTTGTATGTCTCAATCAAGTCCCCCCTCAGGCACCGTTTTTTCCTAGACTGAAGAGCCCCAAACACTGTAGCCTTTCCTCATAAGGGAGGTGCCCCAGCCCAGTAATCATTTTATTTACTCTCTTCTGCACCTTCTCTAGTTCCCCTATATCTTTTTCTAGATGTGGCAACCAGAATGGTACATAATACTCCAGATATGACCTTACCATCCATTTGTACAGTGGCATAATATTATTGGCCGTTGTATTCTCAACCCCTTTTTTTAATTATCCCAAGCATGGAATTGGCCTTTTTCACTGCTGCCACACTTTCATCGAGTTGTCCATTAACACTCCAAGATCCCTCTCCTGATCTGTCACAGAAAGCTCAGAACCCATTAGCCTATATGTGAAGTTTTGATTGTTTTCCCCAATGTGCACCACTTTACATTTGTCTACAACGAAACGCATCTGCCGTTTTGCTGCCCATTCCCCCAGTGCTTCACAATCCCTTCCAGTTTTCACCACTCATAAAAGTTTAGTGTCATCCCAAAACGTGGCCACCTCGCTGCTTATTGTACTTTTGAATTGGACTCTATTTTCTGTGTAGTTCACCGTTTGTTTTGGAACTGTGCTTCTAGCATGCTAGAGTAGTGTTATTCAAACTGTGGGTTGGGACCCACTTGGTGGGTCGCAACCTGATGTCAAGTGGGTCGTGGAAAGCTGGAAACAGTCATCTCGGAAACTGCAGATCTTACTCTTGTATATTCCTTTTATGGGTGTTAACAGTTTGAATTTTCAAGTGAGGATTTTTTTAAATTTTGTTTTTAGTTCAGTGCATTTACAGAATATTTTGTCCTAATCTTGCTTTCTGTCAGGGATGTTTCATGGTTGTACAATTGCTGCAGTCCAGGAATGCCAATTTGCATTTCAGGGTGTTATTTTATTATGTTACAATGATAGCACCTCCTGCTTGATAATGCCACTTCCTGCCACAACATCACTTCCAGATTAATGACATCAGTTCTGGACACGAGTGCCATTCTAAAAAGTGGGTCCTGATCTAAAATGTTTGAATTCCACTGTGCTAGAGCATCAGTTTTCAAACTCTCCAGGAGTTTGGGGACCACTGTAAGCAGCGGCGTCATGCAGCCGGAACGCTGGGCGAGAGGAACGGGTGAGCGGCAGCCGGAACGCGGCCGGAATGCGGGGGTGGGGAAGACGGTGAGACGGAGCGGTGCGCAACGGGCGGGCTGCCGCTCACCCGTTCCTCCCGCCCAGCATTCCGGCTGCATGACGCTGCTGACTGTAAGTCTTTGCGGGGGAGGGGGAAGGTAGCAAAACAATCCACAGGATTGCATCGCTGCCAGAGAGAAGGGGTTTTATTTTACTCATTGTTAGAAGCACTGGCCTACTTCTGAAAACCCACTTCTGGTTTTCAATTGCAACAGCAAGTGGGTTCCACTTGCTATTTTTAGAGATTCTGAGGCTTGGGGAGCCTGGCCTAGGCCTCCCCACACATCCCCAAAGGCCAGTGCTTCCAGCGGTGCACCACTGGCTACACAACTGGCTGGCTTCTGCCTCTGCATCAGTCAGTCGCTCAGAGCTATGCTGCCTGCTTCCAAGAAAGCGGATGACATAGCTCCAAGGCAGTGCACAACCGGAAATAATGGTGGTGAAGTAAGCACGTCACCTCAATTAATCCAGGTCAGGTTGGGTGGGGGCAGCAATTCGAATGTGCCCTGGGGTGGCACAAGGCTGCACTACCCAAGATTTAAAAGAGAAAAAACTACCCTATAGTCTTTCCATCTCTTTCAGTTTGAACCTCTTAATTAAGCCATTGCTGCCAGCTATAAAACAATGTTTTAATCTTATTGTGAAAGATGATTTCAAGTTAGGAAATATGGGGAGATGAAAAACTGGCTGCTACTTCTTTGCCAAACATCCCATGATTCAAAATGGGCTAGAGATGTCTATTTGCCTATGAGGGAAAACATTCCCTATTAATGCCAGGCTTCAGGACCATACATCAGAAAGACTTGCTGTGCCTTGATAGTCTTAACGAAAATGCAGAAATCCCATTAGTTTGGAGTCAAATAATTCCACCTACTGTAGCGGGAAGAAAATGAAGTAAACATTACTTGCCAATGGATGCAAATTTTGCCAATGACTGTAATGGTGTGCTGTGCCTCTCTTCCTCTGCAATTAGCCATCTATTCAGAAACAATAAAAACAATAATTGATATGCGCACTCACACACACTTATTTCACACCATGGGGAATCAAGCCTTCCCTATGTTTAAGGAGCACACTGCACAGATATTCACTGGTATATTCTCCTCTGTTCCAACAACACATTCAGGCTGTTAACATTTGTTGGTAGAAGATGAAAAAATAATCAGAACAATAAATTTCCCTAAATGGCTCTTTTTATTTATTCATACCAAAGTGCTTTGGCTCACCAGCAACTTTGCCCAGTTGACTTGGCATCTTTTTAGGACAGTTAATTCTTTCGGCGCACTGTGTTGTGATCAATAATTTATTCTGTTGCTTTGAAAAGATGAGCTCATGTAAAATTACACTGTTGGAGGCATACCAAAGGGATGGGGTGGTGCAGCTGGCAGTTTTGGCAGAGAAAAGGCAAATTTGGTACCACCGTAATGATCATTTGCACGTCAACATATCCAGTAACTAGCCCTTTGTGGCAGATGAGTCAATTCTATTAGGCATTTCTTCACAGGAGCAGGGCAGATAGGAGATTGTCTGCTTTACACTTAGTATGGCTTTCTGTGAGTCTTTGGTCGTAACTAAAATTGTGTAAGTAAGTAGCAAGGCCCAAAACAACCATATTCTTTAATTTTCAAACAGAGATCAAATTCAGGCCTCCTTAGGGGATGATTGAAGGGAAAGCTTTACTGGGAAAGCCGGAAAAGAAAGTGTGGTCCTCAGCAGTCTTTCAGGGGCTGTGGTCTCCCTCCCAGTGCTCCCCCTCTGCCCTGGGAAGGCATACTGGGCAATACTACTGCTTTTCATACTGAAGTTTCAAGGGTTGTCCAAGGGTTGTCCAAGCCAGACCTCAGCCAGCATCCAATCTGGCCGAACCTTGATAGATAGAAAGCAAGTCACAGAGCAAACTAATTAAGGGATAAAGTAAGAGGTTGGGGTGTGTATTGTCGGAGCTCAGTCCTAACTAGATGCTCCCTGCAAGGTGCAGTGGTGCTAGAAAAGGTTCTGATGCATCCTTCTGGGGGCCAGGAAGGGGTGGGGAGGAAAGTAAAAGATTTCTTTACTTGCCCTGCTCTGTGCCCACATGGCCTCAAATGGGTAATGTGCCAACTATTTTGCTGGCAGAAGTCTGCTTGGCTCCAAGGGCAATGGTGAAAGCAAAACGGTGGTCAGAATGCAAGCTCTGGAAGTTGCACCACTACCACCGTTTGTGGCAATGCGCTACATGTGGTAATATGTAATTTGCAATGGCAATGTGCGCTTAATTAGTGTGTGCATTGCATCTTGGGTAATACAGGGCTGATGTCCTTGAGCATACGCATCACTAACATTTGTATTCCGCTTTTGATTTAAACAAAAATATCCAAACCAGCTTACACCAAAAACAAAAGCAATAATTGTAGAACAGGGGTCTCCAAACTAGAGGCCAAATCAGGCCTGCCACAAGATTTTATCTGGCCTGCAGCAACTTTAAATATTTGACAATTTTATTCATTATATTTCTCAGTTTAAGCATGGCATTGTTTCTTTGTAAATGTCACATTTCTCTGAATCATATCATGCTGATTACAAAAAAGAGCCAAAACTTATTCATCCATTTAAATTTCATTTAGGATTGCACCCTCATTCATTTATAAAACTAATTTTTTTCAGCTTACGAATATCTGTAAAATATACGAAGTGGCCCTTGTGCTGAAAAGTCTGGAGATCCTCCTAGACAATAAGAGCGCAATCCTATCCTGTGCTGGAATGGCGAGGCCGGCTGGCCAACGCCATATGCTAACGCAGTATAGTGCAGGCTGGAGCCTCCCCGCGACAAGGGAATGTGAACTCCCTTACTGTAGGGGAGGCTCCAGCCCCCCTATGCACTCCTCGGATCTGCGCCTGCTAAATAGCAGGCGCAGATCCTAGGAGACCATGCAGCTCTAATCAGGGCCACGCGGCCTCCCAATCAGACTTAGGAAGCAGGCTTACGGCTGCCTCCCAAGCCCACCCACGTCCTGCCCTCTCCCTGCCCAGAATCTCCCTCCTGCTTCCAATCTCCGTGCCGCTTCGGCACAGAACCTCCCTTGCGCCAGCCACCTTCGGCTGATGCGAGAGAGGCTTGCCGTCAGCGCTGTCAGGCCAATGCTTCTCATAGTGTCGCCCTGACAGCTCTAGTGCTGATGCGGGGGTGCCGCTCGGCACTCCTGCATCTAGTGACGTAGCGCCAATGCTATGACATAGCATCGGCGCAAAGGGCAGTGCAGGATTGTGCTGCCCAATAGAAACACAACAACATGCAAATAAAAGCAAGACCAAAGAGCAGCAAATCATACATCTGGCAGGCCAAAAGTCTTCCACAAGTAGACGGTCTTCACAACTCAACAGAATGTTATTATGGAGAGTTATCCCTTGGCAAGGAGTTTCAAACTCTGGGCACTATACAGAAACATTCTTGTGTTTCCATCAACCACATTTCTGATGGTGGCAACTCGGCACATCGAGAAAGCCTCCCTGGAGTGTAAGGGAGGCTCATGTGAGAGGACCGAAACACAAAAGGGTTTCTAGACAGAGAAGAATGACTTCCCCATCGTGAGAACTACTCGTTTTTCAAGTGAGAACTTCCCAAATGTCTTCAAATAATAGAGAGGCAGTGGCATACCTAGAGGCGATCATAGCACTAAGTTTTGCAGGTAGCCGATCCCCATCGGAGACATTTGTAACCCACGTAACCTCCATTTTGCTCTAGCCTCTGGGAATGGGTCTGAAGAGGAGGGATTTGCAAAACACAGTGCCATGACCCCCTCTGGGTACACCTCTGTAGAGAGCTCCAGTCCATGGTTGCGTTTCAGGCAGAAAACAAGGTTTTGCAGCAAAGTTCTCTTTCCCATGTTGGGTTTGGAAATCTGAGGTTTGCAAAGCTTTGTATTTTCAAAGACATCAAAAGTTCACTTGCTTTTTTCCAAATTAATTTCAGTTCTGATTAACATTTCATGATTATTGTGATGACAGCCATGTAGAAATGAGGTCTGTTCTCAAACACACAGTGTTGGAGGCATTAGAAGCCTCATTTGTGTCAGAGAGGCTGTAATACTGTTTAATTTGTGGGTGAGGGTGGGCTGTGTACACTCGCTTTACAAGAGCTCATCATGCGTCAGTACCAACTTTACGGAGTGGTTAGGTGGCCCCTGTTGCTTTTCGCATTAACCAGAAATCTGCCCTTTATTCATTATGCAGCTGATGTTAAACGATTTCTTCTAGGTTCGCAATTATTTATGCATTGCTGTGTGTGTATGTGATAAAAATCATTTGGAAACTATGTAAGTGCATCCAAACAAGCACACAACCAGCCTAGTGAACTGTTCAAGGTATGAATCATAAGCGTGTGCTTTGTGTGTGTATCACTGTCCCATGTGTTGATAAGCTAAATGCCAAAACAGACCAAGGGAGAGAACAAGAAGAGATTTCTGGTGGCAACATAGAGAGATATACAGAAAAACTGTGGTGTTTGTATTTTAAAATACTTGCAATATTTATACTATATACTAGCTTGTCCTTACCCGGCGTTGCCCGGGTATTTATTTATCCCAAGCTTCTATTAGACAGGAAAAGGAATGAATTCTATCTATAGTGTAAAATCGAAGTAATTTTATGTACAGGTAATTAAAAGTAGAAGTACAGTATAAAAATTATAAAGTAAAATATTTTACAAATTCATTATAATATTAATTTAACTCAGCACTTGATTATAAACAACATTTTTAGTTTCACCTCCAGGAGCAAGAATACATAAATTCTTGGGTGAACCCACCCTTGAGCAAGCAACATAAAGTTGTCCATGGGAGAAACATGGCGATTTCAAATGCACTCCGCAGTACTTAATAGACTGCCCCTGTGACTTGTTGATCGTGATTGAGAATGCAAGTCTTACTGGAAATTGCAATCTCTTAAAGTTAAGAGGAGATCCTTTGGAATGAGTGTTATCCATGGGGAAAAAAATGTTTCATCATCTCAAGATAGTTGCTCCAATTACAGTACCCAGCATCTTCTTGACACACAGCCTTGTGCCGTTGCAAAGTTTTGGCGGGTGGAGGTTCCGTAATAAAATAATTGGAGATCCCACTGTAATTAAAAGACAATGTGGTGGCAATGCAGCTGGATCAAGTGAGTTTAGGAAGTCTGATGGGAAATTGACAACCGCATAGGCATCTACTACGGTATCAATAGACTTGTATTCAGTGACTACGCCTGGTCACATGGCAAGTATTTGATTGGAGTCCAAGACCGGGGCATAATGATTTCTAAAGATTTCCAGAAGGTTCTACAGAGTTCAATTCATTCTATTCTACTACAGTTGGGCTTAAATGTCATTGGGACTGTCACCAATCAGCTGAGAGACCCCGAAAACTCAGTATCCACTGATTCAGTATCGACAGACACTGGGACACCTATTAAAACGACAAGTAAAGGGAACATTAAACAAATCTCTTTTTTTTTACCACATTGCAGCAAAACCACTGATGTTCCCCTATCTTTAAAAAGCCATCCCCAGTATCCATGGTTGGGCCTGGAGCAGAACCCCAGCAGATACTGGGTATATTACTGTATATATACACACAAAGAATGGGGAGTTATAAGCTTGAGGGTAGAGAGAGAAAACCTTCGCCCTGCATTCCACTCAACCAGGCACAAGACTATGAGATAAGAAGTACCCTGAATAGAATACGAGCAACGAAAGTAACAGTTGGTAAAGATGTCACTAGGGTTTGGGTCACCCCATGCAAGA
This sequence comes from Lerista edwardsae, assembly GCA_029204185.1. Taxonomy (NCBI): domain Eukaryota; kingdom Metazoa; phylum Chordata; class Lepidosauria; order Squamata; family Scincidae; genus Lerista; species Lerista edwardsae. The sequence continues at coordinate 15,231,301 of JAJKFI010000021.1, read as the reverse complement.
GCTCATTTTGTCAGCCCCGTCATGAACCTCCTCCCATACCAGACCTTGCAGAATAAATTACAATATCATAAAGGTAAAGGTGTCCCCAGGACCGAATGGTCTAGTTGTGACCAACTGCAGGGGGCGGTGCTCATCTCCATTTCTAAGCCGAAGAGGACAAGCTTCCGTGGTCATGTGTTTGTCATGTGTTTGTCTGAGGACAAGCTTCCGTGGTCATGTGGCCAGCATGACTATACACCAAAGCGCATGGAATGCATTACCTTCCCACTGAAGTGTGCCCTATTTATCTACTCGCGTTTTTACATTCTTTCAGACTGCTAGGTTGGCAGTAGGTGGGACAAGCGACGGGAGCTCACTCCGACACACGGTCTTGAACTGCCAACCTTCCGGTCAGCAAGTTCAGCAACAGCGGTTTAACCCGCAGCACCGCCACGTATCATATGCACAGCCTAATTACAGTGGCATCACTGGTTAGTGTAACCCCCATTAACTTTATTTTTCAAAATATACGTAACTGTACAGGTCACCCAACAAATCAGTAGCCAAAAAAAAAAACCAGTGGCCAACTTGAGGTTGTGGATTGGCGAGTGAGGGCTTGCATCCATCTCTACCCATCTGCCAACCTTCTTCTCCCTGGATTCAAAACTGTGCACTATCACAGGATTGGGTAAACTGCCTTTTCCTTTAAGACAGTTATAGGCTGGTTGCTAAGCAGAGAAAATCATGAGATCACCCAGGTGTATTTCATTAGTAATTTGGTGTATGTCAGTTTGTGGGTTTGTTAAATGCTGGCTCAGTAAGGTTACGTGGCTCTGTCCCACGAAGAGGTGGGATTAGAATTATAAACCTTGAGTACGTGTTCTGTCTGATTTGGGAATAGGGTGGAAGAGAAGGTGTTTATGGTTTGTAAGTGGACCATGTTGGCTCAGTGGGCCAAAGTGAGGTTGGGGTTAGCCAAAAGTGGCGTGGGTTGCTTCCTGCCAGGACTGAGCTTCCACTACCCGCTGGGATTAACTGTGACTCACACATTGGGCACAGCAAGGCATCATACAAAGAGCTCTGGCACTTAGTGTACCACATCAGAGCCATGAAGCCTTAGGACATCCTGGAGAAAGTCACTAAACCACCGACCAATTTTTAAGGCTGTGGTGAAACAATAGAAGAAACTGATAGAAAGTAGTCAGTGAAAAAAAACAAATCAAATATTCAGAAAAAAGCAACAGAGAACAAATTGTATAATTTGGAGTGTCTCAAGTGCCCACATTGGTGGAGGAATGGCAGGGAAGAAATACGCTAAACAAAGGAATAAAGATGAAAAGGCTGAGGCCACTTGAGGCCAGACCTGTGATTGGACCTGTAGGAGGACCACTGGAGACCTTTGCAAAAGGCAAAGAAAGCCCAAAGACAAAGAAGGAAGGTCCAAGGAGATGGTGGAGGAGGCAGAGTGATTGAACTTTCTCCCCACCCAGAACTCTGAGGTCTTGCTGGGGCCTGTCCAGCACAGGAACTAGGCAGGGAGTGAGTGGCAAGCTAGCCCAGGTGCCTTCTTCGAGGTTCCTGCCAAATGCACACCATGGGGAAGAGCTTACAGCAATGGTTTTTTTAATGTACTCCTCTATATTAATTTGCAAGGTTTACTTATTGGAAATAGCACAGGAAGTATGGTGATGATGTCATCACCAGCTACTTCCGGACTGGGAGGCCAGATGCAATGCGACAAACACCTGTGTGAGGCTTAGGGTGGATGGGAGGCTTTTTTTGAGCATGCGGAAAACAGAGGGTATATGGTGAGAAAATTGGGAAGAGAGCAAGAATGGGTATGCTCAAAAATAGCTGGATAAAAATAAGACAGCGACAGGTACTGTAGTGGCTGGGAAAATATGAACGGGACCATCATCCTAACCATAGTGAAGCAGTGAATCAGAATGCGACAATTACATGTGATGTCGTGAATGAGTTTGATTACTGATGATGAATTGGGCAATCAGTTCAGCCATGCAAAATGCAGGAAATTATATGTAATTTTAAAACAACACCTCACCAAAAATTACTCCAAACATTTACAAAATCTTCAGTTCTGTATTGGGTGGCAAAGATATATTTGTTAAGTCAAACCAATGGATGAATGATAGCTTGTGGATAATTGGGCAATTCACTGATCCCATCAGCAATTCAAATTCACTAAATTGGATGGATGACGTCTGGTGTAAAAGAAAAGGTGAGTAGAAAGAGTGTTACTATTATTTGACGGAAAAAATACATACTGCTTCCTGCTTCCAAGAGTTGCATCGTGTTTATGGTGACTTTTTCCATGGCATTACCTTTAGATGTACTGTACAGACACAATCAGGAGAGCTAGCATTAGCTGTACGGGGGGTTGGCCAAATCCAACAACAGGTGGAAGGGGATGAATTATCTCATTGCACAGGGCTGGAGTGCTCCACGTTGCCATTATGTAAATCATATTGGTGCAGCAGGCTGTAGGAGTAGGCTGTAAGAGGCAAGGATTATTTGCCCAATCTTCCTAAACAACATCCTGTGTAAAGGATGGACAGTCCACTCCTGAGCTGCCTGGTTGCCTGAGTGAGCATTGGTAGCCAAGCGGCTACTGCTGCATCCCACGGCAGCCAGGCAGCCGTGGGATGCTGCATGGGAAAAGGGGACATTTGTCCCCTTTCCCCACAGTAAGAGCATGGGCGGTCGGTTGGTCTTATCATCTCTGTGCCAGCTATTTAGTTGGTGCAGAGGTGAGGGCCTCTCTGTCAGGCCACATGGCACAGAGGTCAGAATTCGATGGTGAAGGTCACAGCCAGTCTCTCCCCTGCTCCACCTGTCCCCGCACCCAGGAAAGCCCTTCCGCCCTGCCTGAAAAGGCTGCAGCACCAGTGACAGGTGCTTGCACCACTCACCAGCCTACATTGCCGCCTCTGGGCAGTGCAGTGCTGGTGTTGGGTAAGGGCTTGCTGCCAGAGCTGGCAGTGCCTTACAGCATCTTTTGCAGCACCAGCATGGGCGGTACACCCATACCTCCCGTGCTAAGGCCCACAGGATTGGGTTCTAATGCTGCTGCCAAGGCCTGCTAAAACTAGAATAGTCTCCCCCCTCCACAAAGTGTGCTCTGTACCTGGCTCCTTCTCTGCTCAATAAAGGAAATGCAGAGTACACTGGGATTTCCATTTAAAGAGTACAAGGAGAGGAAATATCTCAGATGGAGGAAAGAGTTGTGCAAAATCACTGCATTCCAATTTTCCGAGCACATGATCTGCCCCCTTCATTTTTTCCCTTTGCTCCTTCTTTCATGAGGCTCTTTAAACACCACAACACTGTCTAATGATGCCTCTAGTCAAGCAAACTGTGAAATAGTAAAACCTTATTTTGCAATAAGCCCCTCAGGAGGAGAAGGGACAATAAACAACATATTTTGTCTTTTTTCTTTCACTCAGGAAATCTAACCATGATGTTGTTCAATTTGCAAATAAAACACTCCTGAACCAACTGGGATTTTTCCCTTCTTCAGAGCTGAATTTTCAGACTACATTTAGGACGCAATCCTAACCTGGAGTTAGTTCGGCACAATTAGACCAGCCAAGTTTGGTTGGCACAAGGGCCACCCTAAAGCACATTTGGACCACTCTCGAAGGCAGGGAGATTGGCGCACGTCTGTGTGCTGGCCTTTCTGACTCAGAGAGTGGTCCAAATGCGCTTTACGGTGGCCCTTGTGCCAACCAAATTTTGCTGGCCTAACTCCAGGTTAGGATTGCGCACTTAAATAAATTGAAGCAATAGGTGTTCAACATTTTCTAATATTTTAATATTGCCTTGTGTTGGTTTTTCTGCATCTTTCCATACATCCTGTTTTTATTTGTTTATCTGTATACTCAGGCATGTTCTATGTTTATACATCCACCTGCTTCCTTTCTCCTCTTATAAAGTGATGCTATATTTAAGCCTATCTGATTGCCTCTCAAAACTAAGTAAAGGATGGTGCTTAGATCAATTTCTCAGCCATTAAGCACACTGTATTCTCTTTTGCAGCCAGTCAGTCTTAACGTTTGTCCATTAGGTTTGGACTCTGTTCAAGGGATTTGTAATGCTATCTTGATCCTGGTAATCTCATTCATGATTGTGTCCCTGTCAGCGCAATCCTATACTCCCCTTAGTGCCAGCGCTGCGCTCTTGTGCTGGCCAAACGCTGTCATAAACGTGCTGTAAAGTGTGTCCGTGTCGGTGCTATGGCGCTCGGCTGTTGCAACCAGCAGCACCAACACTCGGGCGCTGCCGCGACCATTGGCAGCGCCGGCCATGCGCCAGTTGAGTGCCGACATCGCTCGGTCGGCACAGGGCCTCCACGAGGGTGTTCCAGAGACATTCTGGGGGCGCAGCAGGCAGGGATGGCAGTTATGACACAGTTATGACGCAGTCTGTAGTGGCATATCCTAATGCCAGTTCCCGGCCATGGTGGCCCCGATTCGGGCCACTCCCGTGCACGTTCCTCTGCACTTGCTATTTTGCCGGCACAGATCTGAGTGACTGGGGCTTACGCGGGTGCAAGGGGAAAACCTCCCCTTGTCCTGCACATTGCTGCTGCTGCTGCCTCCGAATGGGCCCTGCTATGTCAGCCTTACTAGGCCGGCATAAGGTAGGATTGCGCTCTGTGTTTAATGAAGAGTTCTCTTCTTTCCCTGCAAAAGTAGGAGGTTTGTTAGGTGAGCTTTTGGACCATAAATTGTTAAGTTGACATTCACAGGGCAATCCTAACTTGAAGTTAGGCTGGCACAGTTAGGCCAGCAAACTTTGGCCGGCACAAGGGCCACTGTAAGGCACGTTTGGACCATCCTCGGAGTCAGGTAGGATAGTGCATCTCTGTGTGCTGGTCTCTCTTACTCTGAGAGTGGTCCAAACATACTTTACGGTGTCCCTTGTGCCAGCCAAACTTTGCTGACCTAACTGTGCCGGCCTAACTCCAGGTTAGGATTACACCCTCAGTGTATTCATCCCCCTGGCATCTGACTCTCCTTCTCTACTAAACTTTATAGTCCATATTTCCCATCTCTCCCTTCATTGGTGTCAACAGGAACCTCCTTCCAAGTTAATCCAGCTTTGGCAACGGTAGAAAATTTTTGTTGGGACTGCAGCATGAGGGAAGAGTTGAATTTCGGCTTTCCATGTTCTGCAATTCTGACCCCAATGCCTCCTACAGTTGATAATTAAGTTCAAGAAACAGACCGATTCACGTGTAAGGCCAAGCTACATGCTTCACATTTAATTACAAGTAGAGGTTTTGAAAGAAATATTGGATATTAAAGATATAGATTCCTATCCGGCTCGCCAGGGCTGCTGAAAAGATTTATGAACTCCAGAGCAGAAACAGGTAACAGAAACATAGCAGAAGCTTCTAGCGAGTGGGTCACGAGCAGCGAGTGCTGTCCTTCGACTAAGTGCCTCGTCCGCGACCAAGTGCCACGTAAAAAGCGCATTATGCATCTGCGCGAGGAGAAGGCGGAAAGGGGGATCCTTGGAAAGATAAGGTAAGTGTTCTTCTCACCTGTAAATCTACTCTAAGTTTAGGTTTAAGGTTGAGTTTAGTTTAAGGAAAGGTTAAAATTAAGTCTGAGTAAAGTTCAGCTTAAAGGAGCTGATTCTGTAGAGAATTATAGCGCAAGCCTACCCAGGTCTACTCTGAGTAAGACCAGAGTCTACTTGTGAGTAAGAACCCACATAAAACATAGGGAAGGCTAGAAACTGAAATAGTTTCAGTAGAAACTGAAATAGCAGAAACTGAAATAAGTTTCAGTAGAAATTGAAATAAGACAGGTGAAGTGTCAGCACAAGAGGGATAGCAGTCTTAGTGTTTAAACTAAACACTAAACTAAGCTAAATTAAACCACTTAACTAATTTTAAACTACTTACGCTAAATTAAACTAAAGGTTTAGTGTTTTAAACTATTTGGGGTCTAAAATACAGTGTGCCACAAAGCTCAGGCATACACCAAGGCAGACACTGATACTACCTAGAGTAGAAACTAGGGAGTTTCTACCCAGGGAGTGACCCTTTCAGAGGGAAATTGAGCTACATTAGGAGGTTGATTGGATTACCTTCTGAGGGCAATTGTGTTATCTGGTTGCCTAGGCAGCAATCAACCTCTATTGTCCAGGTGAGGCCAGCCCCTTTTCAAGCAAGCAGAGGAGGAGGAGCTTTCTAGCAGAGGAAGTAAGGAAGGAAGAACTTCCTGTATATAACAGAAGCTTCTAGCGAGTACTGTCCTGCGACGAAGTGCCTCGTCCGCGACCAAGTGCCAGGTAAAAAGCGTGTTACGCATCTGCGCGAGTGAAGCAGCAGGGCGAGGAAGCCAGGGCCCCAGACCCTGCCCTTTCTCTGAGAAGAAGGTCAGCTCCTTCCTAAACAAACACAGAGATGAAGGCAGACAGCCAGCAGTTGGGCGGGCGCTATCCAGTGTTTTGCACAGAGTGCCACATATATGACTATATGCCTCTGGGGCATAAGTCGTGGGTGTGTCCTCGGTGCAAGGAGCTCCAGGGACTCAGGGAACGTGTCTGCTCCCTAGAGGCCTTGGTTGCGGACCTGGAGAAGCAGAGGCAGGCAGTGAGGGTCCATGGTGAGACTTCCAGGGACTTGCAGGCTTCGTCCCACCCGCAGACGGGCAGCTCCTCAGCTGCTGGGGAAAGGAGTCTCAGGGCTGGAGGACGTCAGCCTGGAACAGAGGGAATCAATCCCCCAGCGGGGGCCCCTTCTTCCAGTGATGAGCCCGCATCCAGTCGCACTAAGGATGCTCCTCGGCGGGAGGGGGGTCGCGGTCTCCTTGTTGTGGGTGATTCTATAGTTAGGAATATAGAGAGGGACATCTGTGATGGATGTGAGGACCGCATGGTGACTTGCCTGCCTGGTGCGAAGGTTGTGGACATCACGTCTCGTCTAGATAGGCTGGTAAGGAGTGCTGGGGAGGAGGTAGTGGTTGTGGTGCATGTTGGCACCAACGATGTGGGGAAATGTAGCCGGGAGGTCCTGGAAGCCAAATTTAGGTTGCTAGGCAGGATGCTGAAGGCCAGGACCCCCAAGGTAGTGTTCTCAGAAGTGCTACCCGTTCCATGTGCAGGGCCAGCTAGGCAGGCGGAGCTCAGGGGTCTCAATGCATGGATGAGACGGTGGTGTCGGGAGGAAGGGTTTAGATTCGTTAGGCACTGGGGGACATTCTGGGACAAGCCAGGCCTGTACAAGAGGGACAGGCTTCACTTGAACCAAAATGGAACCAGGCTGCTGGCGCTTAATATTAAAAAGGTGGCAGAGCAGCTTTTAAACTGATCCCTGGGGGAAAGCCGACAGGAGCCGAGTGGCTTCCGGTTCGGAACTCCTCATCCCTATGGGAAGTTCCCTATGGGAAGAGGAGGGTGGAGGAGTACCAAAGAGTACTCATCCCTATGGGAAGAGGAGGGTGGAGGAGTACCAAAGAGTAATGGAGGAGTAGGAAATAGAACTTCAAACATGAGGGTAAATGACAATTTGTCCAGTAAAAAGAGAGGAGGGGAAAAGAGATTAAAAAAACAGTCCCTCCTTAGAGAACTCCGTATATAGGTGTTATTATGCGAATGCCCGAAGTCTCAGAGCAAAGATGGAGGAACTGGAATGTTTGGTGGCTAGGGAAAACATTGATATAGTAGGCATAACGGAAACCTGGTGGAATGCAGAGAACCAGTGGGATACGGCAATCCCAGGCTATAAACTCTATAGGAGGGACAGGGAAGGGCGCGTTGGCGGAGGGGTGGCCATCTATATCAAAGAGGGGATAGAATCCAGCAGAGTAGAAACTGAAGGTGGTCCGGACTCCACCATGGAGTCATTGTGGGTTAAACTACCAGGCCGTAAGAGCAATGTAATAGTGGGGATGTGCTATCGTCCTCCCGATCAAAAACTTGAAGGTGACCTTGAAATG
>JAJKFI010000021.1:15076119-15218352 GCA_029204185.1 Lerista edwardsae | reverse complement strand
GATCACCCGGATGTCCCGCCCAGCGTACCGGTAGGATGACACCACTGCTGAAATTGTCTTGTGACCCTCTGGTGGGTCCCAAACCTATATCAATTTTGGAACCACTGAAATAATGTGTACAACGTTTTATTCTGCTTTGCCATTTATCCCTAACTTGTACCTTGGCAGAAAAAGAACCTGTCACACCAAATCCTACATTTCATTGAGCTGGATTTAGCCACATTGCTGGCTATAATTGGAGTACATTACCTGTGACTGTGCTCTGCCTCACCATTTCCTCAAGTTGTCACTTCCAGTTAGGAGATTTTCAGCTGGAAAATGGCACATAGCAAAATAATGATCCTCACTGTCCCTGTGCATCCCAGTTCAGGTCAGCTTGTCACCCCCAGCTCTCCCACAGCGGCAGTTATTGCTGTAAAAGAGGCTTACTTTGTGTGCACATCTAATTTGGCCCTTAGTAATATGAGTTGTAGCCAAGCAATTAAAAGCAGGGAGATTAATTTCTGTGGGAATTAAACTATAATGCACTACTTACAATTAAATAATAATTTACTAATTAGGATCAGCTGAGCCAATCATGCAGGGTGAGATGACATGCGGCAATGGCATATTCTGGGGTATTGTTAAAGTGCAGCAAATTATTATTTTATTACTAGCTTTTTACTGCCACAATCTGGATCTTCTACATCAGGTACAGAAATGTCTGAGACCATCTCTGATGCGAAGATACAGAGAAAAAGAAAAATATTTTTTTAAGATCTTATAAAGCAGCAGCCTCCGAACTTTGGCCTGCGGGCTGGATCTGGTGCCTGGTTGCTCCTTCCCTGACATGAATGGCATGACCATTCCACTGGGGAAGCTTAGAAAGATCCCAATTTCAGCCCCCAGTCTAGGTCTTTGCAGTCAGCCGCATCTTCACGGAATGCTGGGAGTGAGGCATGCTGGGGCGGCAGACCCCGGAAGCAGTTGGCCGCGAAGACCACTGGGGCTGCAGTTGGGGTATTTCAGAGCTTCCCTGGTGGAACGGAAGGTGCTGTTCACACTGGGGAAGGAGCAGGAAGGCACCGGGAAGCTTTTCCCGACTGCAGCAGTCTCCAGTTTGGAAACTACTGTTATAAAGTAATAACTCAGCAAGCAAGAATGTAGACCAGTGGTTCTCAAACCTTTTAGCACCAGGGCACGTTTTAGAATGACAATCTGTCTAGGCTCCACCGATGTCATAGCTGGAAGTGCTGTCATTGTGAAGCCAAAGCCTGCTGCTTTTCTGAGAATGCAGCAAGAAATTGGGTTATATCTCAGTCATTTTCCAATAGCAAAGTGAATCAGAAAGAACAAAGCCTATTTACCACTTGACACAAGCACACACACACACACACACACACACACACACACACACACCTTTCCAGCATCTCATCTTCCCATATTTTTAATATGACTGCTCTAGGTGCTTTGTGACCCACCTGAATTTGGCTCACAACCGATCGGTGGGTCCTGACCCACAGTTTGGGAACCACTGATTTAGACAAATTTCCAGGATAAATATTTATTGAAAACATTTATACTCTGCCTTTCCCAAAGGGCAGCATACTATGCTTCCTAAAAATCAAACACAAAATTACATAAAAATAAATTTAAAGCATTTAAAGTTAAAATTAAAGATCTCACTTTCAGTGTCAGAAAGTTATGGTATTTCAAAGGAAATGGTATACATCCTTCACACCTAAAACACAACAACTGTGCTGTAAGCTCAATGTATTCTCTAGCTTCTCAGTTGACAGGTTAATGGGGTTTTGGGGGCAAACTAATATACTAGGTGGCACCCTTGACCCATGCCTTGATGGTGCATTCCGTGCTACCTGTGCTACCAATCCTGAATGTTCAGGAGGCAGCCTGACTGGATAGGCCTGTAATGGGCAGAGGCCTTTGGCCCGGCTCCTGAATTGAGGACAACTGAAGCAAGCACTTCAAAGCTCAACACCAGCTCTTATCTCAACATGACTCAGCTGTTTAGTTTCAAAGCCCATTTGGTTCTTGGCCTCCTTCACCTGGGCTCAAGGAAAGCTTGTCAACAATATTTCTATGCCGCAAAATATGACTCATCACGCCCTACAAAACCGGGCCACGTTTTCAAACGCTCTGTGCCATTATGTATAAACAAGTTGCATTAATAATACTCTTTGGAATGACCTTAAAGTCAAATAAAATGGTCCTGAAAAAAATCATGCAACACATTTTCATACAAAGGAGCCCAAGTTAAGTAGAAGAATGGCAGCCAAAGAACACACAAAAATTGCCTGTTGGGAGACATTAACATAACTTGAACTGTGTGACATTAGAACATGTTGTCAGGGGATTTCACATCTCCAAGAGTGCATAAAAATTGTACTGTGTGAGAAAGAGGCGTGAAAAATTATCAGGAGGCGAGTTGCTTGCCTCAAGTAGTGAACTTTCTGTGGGGAGACTCTCTGATTCGTCACACTGAAGGATAAAGGAACTGCTTGCAAAATAATTTGCTATTCAAGCTGCCTGAATAGCCTTTTTAAATGTTGCCTCTTGGATTGTGATGTGTGTTGCCTTTATTTAGTGAATGGCGCTGGCCTGGGTACTGCAGCGATAATGTTGTCAGCACTCTGTTAGAGGTTATTGATGAAGTTCAGAGTGAGGTCATTGCTCTTTGCTTCATGTTTTGGATTTAGATATAAACTGAATGGATGGGTTTTGCTCATGCTGTATGCGGCTGGGAGGTACACACAATTACAATATTCTGTATAATGCCTATAAAGGTAAAGGATTCCCCACGACTGAATGGTGCATCAGCGCAATGAGCATATTGCCTGCTACTGCAGCTGAGATCTCTATGGGCTGTTAGTCAGTGGGGTGAGTACAGCAGCTTTACCTTGGGCTCTCCCACCTGCGCCTTCCCAAAACGGACCTCCTGGAAGTTGGTGGTGGCATCATCATGCCACCACCAACTATTTCCAGGTGCCACATGGAATTACTCTCATGAGTTACAGCTGTAAAGGAATTTGGGAGTTGGCAGCTGGCACCGCGTGTCCTTGAGCTGGGCCTCTCACGAAGCCTCCCAAAAGGTTCCCAACGTTAGCTGATAAGAATTGAGGCACCAATGCTGTCAGTTTTGATTTCTGACTGAGGCCTGTGTTAACTTACTTTTAGACAGCTCAGACACCTTCAAGAGGGAGTCAGGCCTGTTAAGATGGCGTTAGGCCTGTATAAGTTGCCAGTTCTTTACAGTTACCTAGAACAGTGGTTCTCAAACTTTTTTGCACCAGGACCCACACTTTAGAATGACAATCTGTTGGGACCCACCCTGATATTATTAACCTGGAAGTGATGTCATAGCCAGAAGTGATGCCATCAAGGTGGAAAACGTTTAACACCCCATATGACAAAATCAAATCAAATCAATCAAATCAAGTTAAGAGTTTAAAAATTTAATTTTTTTAAAAAAAGAGTTTAAAAATTATGTTTAAAAATTTATTTAAAATAAAGGACCCTCCCAACCCTCCCAAGCAGTTGCTGATCAGTTTAAAAAATCTCCAAACATCCCAAAGGCTACAACACTATCCACACATACCAGGAGTAAGTCCCATTGACTATGATAAAAGCATATTCCTAGGAGCCTGTTAACAGTACAGTTCTGTAACATTTCCCCAAATGCAGTCACATACTATATATATATATATATATATATATCTAAACAACTTTGACATGCATGGGGGCCCACCAGAAATTGGCTCATGACACAGTGGATTCTGACCCACAGTTTGAGAAACATTGGCCTAGAAGAAACCCTGATGCAGATTTTAGAGTCCTACCAGGTTATGGAACATCACCATGTTGTTTGTAATCCTATACCTGTTACATTATACTGTACAGGGCAAGTCCCCATAATGGGGCTACTCAAGTCTCCACTGGCTATTTTCCAGCAGAGACTAGAGGAGCCCCATGTCGGACTTGGACGCCCAACACAGGAGGGGGAGGGCGGGGTGAGTTCCCTCCTGGGGCTATTCCTTCCCTCCCCCTCCCAGTCCCGCCTTCCCTACCTTTCCACTTTCTCCCCCCACCCCCCAAAAGCCTCTCCTCAACTCTTATCTCTGTGGTTGGCAGAGACACAGCCACTTGTGGGCACTTAGGGTTGGGGCCACCTGCATAGGCCTAGCACCAGCATTAGGGCCCTAGGTAGTGCTGCAAGCACAATTTATGACACATTGGCGACACCGGAGCTGGCAGTAACATAGTGCTGCCAGCTTCAGGATTGGGCCCTAAGTCTTACTGAACCCGATGTGCTTATTTCTGATAAAAATAACAGAACCCTTTTCAAACACCTCTACCTATTAGGATGAGAACATTAAGTGAAAAGAAATCAGAAGTCTGCCACCATTTTTCACTGCAGTGGCAAAAAACAGTTACCAGTAAATTATCGTTCAAATATTAGCATCTAATATTTGATATGTCTCAATAACAACCTACTGAAGTGAAGGGGATGGCGAATTTTTAACCATCTTGGTTGAGGAAACCATTTCCTGATCATTTGTATTTTATGGCAGTGTAAATCTAAAATGATGACCTTGTCCCTGGTGAATGTAAGAATTTCATTTGTTTCCTGATCTTTCTTACAGATGAATTTTTTCCCTTAGCAGACAAAGAACTGGGAAGTACATGGCTACGTATGAAAGGCCTGCTGCCATAGCTTGGGGTGAAGCTCATGCTAAAGGTCTCAGGTTCAATCTCTGGCACTTACAGTTTGGGTTGGAAAATCTGAAGCCCTGAAGACTTGCTGCCAGTCCTGGTAGCCAGTGCTGACTTGGATGGATCAATGGTGTGACAGTAAAAAGCAACTGCATATATTCAACTTTTAAAGAACAATGTGAAGCTCAAGTCTACTCACATTGCCACACACCTGTCTCCAAAACAGGACCTATGGAGTGTCACCTGCCTATCTGCTTTGTATTGGGATATATGTTCCTTTACAAGGTTATGGTATATATTCTGTGTGCTTAAAGGGGAAAACACAGTCGATTAAAGCATTGCGGAATTCCCCTGTAAATCAAGCCTGTTTTTCTCTCACACACGCTTCTTGCTACTAGACTGAAAGAAGGACTCTGTAGGCACTTGGTAACTTTGTAACAGAAAATATTCTTTACTCTTGTAACATATTCTAACTGGCTTTGATTAAACTTTAACTGGTTATATTTACAATTACTGTTTCAGGCTATCATATGCTGGCAATGTCTATATATAGTTACACTGCATTTCATATATAGCTACATTCACTTTCCTGACAGGATTTGTAGAGCTAGTATAAATTGCTCCCTTCTCCTACATGTCAGCAGACAAAAAGGCTCAGAGTCAACTGACAGTTTTGACAGTTAAACTGTCAAAACCAACCACACCCATCTGGGCATTCTAAACAAGAAGTTGTGTCTGACCAATCAAATAGAGGTGCTATCTTTTACCATATATACATGCAACACTGCCCCCTCTGGACAGCAAACGGAGTTGCCTATATATCCAACACTTTGTGCTCTGGTTCTCTCTACCCCCACCCCCTATTCCTCTAATCTTCTGCTACACAGATAGTTTTGGGGCCCAATTCTATCCAACTTTCCACGGCTGATGCAGCCACGCCAATGGGGCAAACGCTGCATCTTGGGGTGCTGGACAGTCACGGAGGCCTTCTCAAGGTAAGGGGTCATTTGCAGTCTTACCTCAGGGCTGAATTGCAGCTGCATCGGCACTGGAAAGTTGGCTAGGATTAGGCGCTGTGTTTCCTAACTATACCAAACCGATCGCTTTCTTTTCAGCAGCCATAATGATGATTTTCAACATCTTGCAACAGACTATCCTCAATTGACAGATTGAGGGTGCAGTCGACAGATTAAGGGTGCAATCCTGGCCAACTTTCCAACACTGACATAGCTGTGTCAATGGGGCATGTTCTACATCCTGCAGTTGGGAGAGGCAGTCATGGAGGCCTCAAGGGAATGTTTGTTCCCTTACCTCGGAGCTGCATTGCCCTTACCCTGGTGCTGGGAAGTTGGTTAGGATTGAGCCCTAATACAATTACTCCCAAGACAGGGAGTATAGAATTGCAGCCCAAAACAACTTCACAGACTTGACAGCCCATTTCTAGTATTATATACTCAGAAGTGAGTCCTCCTGAGATAAAAAGGACTCCAGGGTAAGTGTGCTTAGAATTACAGCTGGCACCATCTGTTTCTGGAGCTACATTATAAAAGCTAATAAACACAACAGAGCTCTATCTCCACCATTACACAGCCTCTTAATTCAGCTTCTCTTTCTGCACCCCTCTGAATTTGTGTTTTGCAGACATGACCCTAGGAAGAATTTGTTAAACAGACAAGATAGGAAAACAGAAATGATATTCTCCAGGTAGAAATCCATACATAACGCTATAACCTGATCTTCAAAGATTTTTCTAATAAATTATCTGAAGTCTTTTTTTTTCTTCCAGATTGTTTTTAAAAAGCTAATTAATATTTTGGTGATTTTTTGACGTTTCTAACTATTTTGGGAGGAAAAGCACACTCTTTCTGTACACAGTTAACTACTAGGTACCATTGGCAAAATCACAGATATCTTATAAGAAGCCTTTATGGCTGGCTCTTTGTTTTGTTTTCCAAGTTCTGAACATAATTTGCGCTCTCCGATTTCTCAAAAAGAGTCTAAGGCAAGAGTTTGTTATCTGTATTGGAGTTGGGAGAGCTGTGAAAGTGTTTTATGCTTTGCTATTAGCCAAGTGGATTATGTTGCAGCAAATGTGGTACTTACACTGAAAAATTAATTCCATAATCTTGCTGAAAAGCTTAGAATAGCTTAACCTGGTTTCATTTCCTTAAAAGAAGGGGAATTGAGATGAATTTCAAAAGCAGCTATTCTTTCTCTCAAAAAATAACTAGCTTCCTGTGCAAATGTAATCTAGTTAGCAGATAAATGATAACAATTTGCCATCGCTGAACCTTAATAAGAGGTTCTAGAGATTGCCAAAATTGCTGTGAGCAAGATCATTTTTGTAATAAATTGGGCCTGAGTGTCTGCTATGTGCTTTTCCAGTGCCTTTGCCTCTCATTGCACAAAATCATTTTCAGGCAAAGTAAAACCTGTAGCATGTTTTCATTTTCCTTCCCTGACAGTTATGCTAAGTCAAAGTGACAGTTTTGGTTAACCCTTTGCCCTCTGCCATTTGGGTTCTTTTGTCATTTGCCAGCTTTCAGAAAGAGGATTTTGGAGGTTGCATTTCTGTTTAAAATGGACCTTTGATGTCTTATGTACTATATGAAAACTATTCTGGAAACCTAACTTATATAAGGATGCAATCCTAACCAGGGCTTGAATAGGCAGGCTGAATGGGTTGTGCTTTATCCTGTCCCAGAGTGCTATCCTAGCCTGGAGTTAGTCCAGCAAAGTTTGACCAGTACAAGGGACACTGAAAAGTATATTTGGACCACTCTTGGAGTCAGAGAGGCCATCCTCTCTGACTCCAAGGGTGGTCCAAATGTTCTTTACAGTGGCTCTTGTGCCAGCCAAACTTTGCTGGCTTAACTTGTGCTGGCCTAACTCCAGGTTAGGATTGCACCCCCAGTCAGGGGGCAACTTGGAGTAAGGGGACTTATGTAGTTACACCGGTGGGAGAGGGGATTAGGATTGGGACATAAAATGAGTAGTAGCCCTAATCCTCCACTGTGTTTTTTGAACTTTAGAAACACAGTGGTGTGTGGTGTGGAGTGGAGTGGTACAGCTGCTGTATTCCTTTGTCTCTCAGAATCCATGCAGCAATAGGAGCTGCCTTGGCAAGTATAGGTACGGGGGGGGGGGAAACTGGGAATAGGAGAATGAGGATTGGAGAAAAGCAAGATGGAGCACTTTCTGATTGTATGGGATTATTTTGAGACTCTCCTGGGCTACTCAAGCTTCTCAGCATTCTTTTCCTGAGCAACTTCCAAAAGTTGGTTTCATTTTAAAAAGAAATACTGGTTGAGTCAGAGGTGTAGCTAAAGACATGCAGCGGGTGCAATTGCACCAGGCAACAAGCTAGCTTGACACTAGTGACCAAAAGTGTGAAAACCTCGGTACGTATGAATAATGCCATAATGTTCTAAACGTTTCAATGCAAAATTTCATGCAGAATGAAATGAAACAAACCGGAGTGTAATATCTTCATTCTATTGAACATTATGGCCCAAAAAACAAGAAAATGAAAATACAATTGTGATATCATTTCCTGCTGTGATGTCATTTCCGGGGCATCATTTTGCCCACTGCACCTGGCTACGCTTTCATTAGCTATGCCAGTGGGTTGAGTATCCATTATCTGGAACGCTTGGTGCGGTAAGGTGTCTGGATTTACAGAAAACAAGTCTTGGACATAAATGCCTGGATTTCAGAATAGTCTGGATTTCAGATGTCTAGATAAGAGGCAATCTGCCTATATTCCTTTTGCAGTGTGTCTCCTGCTCACCAACTATTCTTGGACTCCAGGATATTATGACATACTGAAGTGCTCTTTTTCAGTATGAAATTGAGATAAGATGTTGAGGCTGCAGCTCTGGCTAGTTTCAACTCAGATTCATTACAAGGGTTGAATTTGTCCTGTGGGAGCTGTCCATACAATTGAAGTCGTTCGCTAGAAACTCAGTAATGCGAAACAGAGATTTAGAGCCCAATCCTATCCAACTTTCCAGCGCTGATGTAGCCACAATGCAGCCCTGCAATAAGGAAATTCCCTTACATTGAGGAGGTCTCCGTGATTGCTCCCCACCCCACGATGCAGAGCATGACCTATTGGCATAGCTGTATCAATGGAAAAAATGGGATAGGATTGGGCCCCAAGACTTCCTTGGAACATCACAATACTGTATTTGGAGAATTCTGCAGCTGTGACCTTGGAACTCATACCGATAGTTCAGAGGATCTGTTCAGACAGTTGTGTCAGCTAAAATGTTCATTTCCAGAAACTACCCAGCTTTTAACTTCTGAGCAGCCTTGTGCAATAGTCTTCTTGGGAAGAAAAGAAGGATGGATGGGGCCAAAAGGCAACAGGAATGAGACATAATCGAGAAAATGAAAAACTGACCACCAAAGAGACTTTTGCTTTTTCTCTTTCTCTAATCTCAGACCTTTGCTCAAGAGGCTATACTTGCCTGTTTCATCTTATTCCATTTTTTTTCAAACAGAGTAAATCCATTTTCACATCAAAGGCATACGCATCACCTCAGGCCTCATATTCTCTTTCACATGGCCTCTGCAATTTTTTTTTTTGAAGTTGTACCAACTTTGTGGGAAATTAATTGTTACGCCTTGTTCCCTCATTTAATATTGCATATATTTGTTCTTTGCTGCAACAGTTCATTTAGCGTGTGAAATCTTTCTGAAAGGTTTCCTTAGTAACCAGCAAAGCAATTACTCACTGTACCACTAAGTAAATGTAGAACACGTTATCAGGAAAAATGGCTCATGTGGGAGACAATACATTTCACTCTTCATGACTTTGCTGCTATTTCCATTAGCAGTATGAACAAGTGCTGTTTCTTCTCAGATGTATGCTGCTTCCTCTTGTACATTGTGGTACACTGGGTGCATAGTGTTCTCAAGGTACTTACATGGAAAGACCAACCAAGGCCTTCCATTACCTGAGGAGACAAGCCAACTGTTAGTGGTGTGCCAGATTCTGCTCCTTTGACACTCTAGCCCAGAAGTGACAAACTCGCCTCTCACAGAGGGCCGAAATTAGCATTCATGATGCCTTCTGTGGGCCGGATGTGATGTCATTAAGCAGGAAGTGACCAGAAATAAGCACTTTGATCTCACCTAGGAGCTAATTAACTGCAAATGAATTCAGAGCAGCTCATGACCTGAGCCTAACCACTGTAATCTTCAAAATTGTACAACAGCATAACCTACCCATTGAAAAGAGAAGCATTTCCTATTCATAAGACATATTAAATACCAACTGAAATACATAAGGAGTCTTTGATCACAATCTCTAGTCTAACCAATAAGCATTTTTAATACACCCGAAATCTATCTTTCAAGTAACAAACAGAAGAACCCCTTTCTGGGCCAAGCAACAACAAGTGAATTGAACACCTCCAGAGAGGCCAGGATAAGATATTTTATATTCCTAACAGGAACAAATGCTTTTTTTTAAAGTCAATTAGCACATTCTCCTTTTCCACAAAGAGACCCACAAGCCATGCTTAGTTGAGAGCTATGTCCCATTGAAAAGCAGTACCCTTCCACAAAAGCGCAATTCTTAGCAAACTGCTTTATTAAAATCAAGAATGTTGGCGCTCTTGTGAAACTATCTTGCACCAAATGCCTTCAATCCTCCCCTCCCCCTTTTTTTTGCAATTTCTTACTCAGGCTGGAGGAGAGATAATCAGAAGCATGTTGTTCCATTATTGGCAGGAAGAGTCAGAGGTAGAAGCAACAGCGAGGCACAAGGGAATGGAATTTACACATGCCAGCCATTTCTTATTAAAGCAGCATTGGGGGAGGCTGAGAGATTCATTTCCTCCTCCTAGTCTCCCCCTGCAGACCACATGTGTTATTGCTGGCTTTACTTCCCCTGCGGGCTGCATTACTGTATTGCTGCTGCTGCTGCTGCTGCTGGCATGATGCTAGGGGCCATATAGGTCTGGATCAACCTAATGTGGGGCCCATTCACAAACGTTAAAAGCCCATACAGATATTTAGAAATCCATATTAGTTATTCATGTGTGGCCTGAAAGGGTGAAAAATGTACAAAGGTTTCCCCCTCCTGGTGTCCTGGAGATGATTTAAAAACAAACCAACAAAAACCTCAAGACAACTGGGTGACAGATTGTTTATATGCCTGAATCAAATCATCAAAGCAGTCAACAGGATTCTATAAACTTTATATACAGAATGGTTTTGCCAGCATAACTGCAGTGGAATTCTATGTTTGTGTAGGGGTCATGATGAATTAAGGTTTCCAACACAGGGACCTTCTTTCTTGCCCCACCAATTGTTTCTCAGGCAGAGGGAGCCATTGGCTTTATCCTTGCACATTGCAGTGCCACCTGGATGATGGCCAGAGATACCCCAACTAGGGTAGATGACCTGGGAAACTGATAGAGCCTTGGTAGGCTCAACGTAAGTGTAGCTTCTGGCTTGGTCCTCCAGGCTGAGTAACATGCTGCTAAGACTAAACATGAGTCACCATCTTATTTGGAAATTGACCTTTAACATAACCTGTGTTTCCCTGAATGCAGATTTCTCCAATGTGCCTATTTTTTGGAAAATGTTTTTGGGAAAAACAAAGTATACCCAAGATCCATTCTTATAAGTTCATACTGCCGCAAGATGAGATTTTGCATAGCATTGGAAGGCTGATTGAGAGGTTGATGAAAATTTGGGATTTAATTAAATTTGCTAAATTAGTTGTATATTTAAGATAAGTCATAAATTGCAGAAAGTTTGTTGTAGCTGGAAGCTGGTGATAAATTACATCCTAAAAATGTCTCATAATTATGAATAGTGAAACTTTACTGTGAAACTTCACTGAAAACTTTAATATAAGAGCATTAAGAAACTTAAGAGCATTAAGAACATTAAGAAAGATTCATCAAGAAAAATAGTTAGAGCACAAGCCTATTCATATCTACTCAGAAGTCCCATTGTGTTCAAAGGGACTTACTCCCAGGATAAGATCCATTTTCCTGGGAGTAAATCCCACTGAACAAAATGAGACTTACTACTGAGTTGCCTTTCAGAATTTGTTGTGTGCTATACTAATTGTCTTATTTGAGTTGATGTAAGAGTGTTCAATGTACCAGGAATATATGCTGAAGTTGTAGGTTCATTATTTGTATAGGGACATAAGAAGCTACTTTGGACTGATCCAATGGTCTTAGATTATCTATCTTAGTACTCTCAGTCACCTGGCTGCAGCCTCTCCAGGGTTTTAGCCAAGCTTCTGTCTCAGCCGTACTTAGAGACCAAAGATTGAACCCGGACCCTTCTGCGTGCATAGCATGTACAATACCACTGAGTAATGGCCCTTCCTCATCAATCAATCAATCAATCAATCAATCAAAAAAGTATTTATATGCCGCTTTTCAACATGAAGTTCCCAAAGCAGTTTTGTTGTTGTTCAGTCGCTAAGTCGTGTCCGACTCTTCGCGTCCCCATGGACCACAGCACACCAGGCCGCCCTGTCCTCCACTAGCTTCCGGAGTTCGCCCAATTTCATGTTCATTGCTTCGGTGACACTGTCTAACCATCTCATCCTCTGCCGCCCCCTTCTCCTTTTGCCTTCCATCTTTCCCAGCAT
The DNA here is from genome assembly GCA_029204185.1 of Lerista edwardsae. Lineage (NCBI taxonomy): Eukaryota > Metazoa > Chordata > Lepidosauria > Squamata > Scincidae > Lerista > Lerista edwardsae. The sequence goes on along the minus strand of JAJKFI010000021.1, from coordinate 15,206,015 downwards.
GAGGGTCTTTTCTAAAGAGTCCTCTCTTCTCATGAGGTGGCCAAAGTATTTGAGCTTCAGCTACAGGATTTGTCCTTCCAGGGAGCAATCAGGCTTGACTTCCTGGAGGATTGACCGATTGGATCTCCTTGCAGTCCAGGGGACTCTCAAGAGTCTTCTCCAACACCATAATTCAAAAGCATCTATTCGTCGGCGCTCTGCCTTTCTTATGGTCCAGCTCTCACAGCCATACATTGCTACTGGGAAAACCATCGCTTTGACTATGCGAACCTTGGTTGGCAGGGTGATGTCTCGGCTTTTTATTAAATTGTCTAGGTTCGCCATAGCTTTCCTCCCAAGAAGTAAACGTCTTTTAATTTCATGGCTGCAGTCACCATCTGCGGTGATCTTGGAGCCCAGGAAAATAAAGTCTGTCACTGCTTCCATTTCTTCCCCTTCTATTTGCCAGGAAGTGATGGGAGTGGTTGCCATGATCTTAGTTTTTTTAATGTTGAACTTCAAGCCAATTTTGGCACTTTCCTCTTTCACCCTCATCAGAAGGTTCTTGAGGTCTTCCTCACTTTCTGCCATTAGAGTGGTATCGTCTGCATATCTGAGGTTGTTGATATTTCTCCCAGCAATCTTGATTCCAGCTTGTGAATCATCCAGCCCAGCCTTTCTCATGATGTACTCTGCATATAAGTTAAATACAGCCTTATCGTACTCCTTTCCCAATTTGAAACCAATCAGTTGTTCCATGTCCATTTCTAACTATTGCTTCCTGGCCCGCATACAGATTTCTCAGAAGACAAAGTGGTCAGGCAAATAATAATGAAGTTAAATGACTCCCTGTCCCAAAAGGGCTCACAGTCTAAAAAATGCAGAACATCCCCAGCAACCGCCACTAGAAAAGACACTGCAGAGGGGTGAAGAGGGACAGATACTCTCCTCCTGCTAAATATAAGAGGAACACCACTTGGAAAAGTGCCTCTTGCCCAGTTAGCAAGGGTTCATAAAATCATAATATGATTTTAGACAGTATCATAACTTGCAGTTATTATAACTCATATTTATAATGAAATATGGCTTCTACCAAGAGGAACTACTGTGACCAAAAATCCATTGGGAAGTCTCTCAAACAACCAGACAAGAAAATAGCCCCCTCCCCCCTTTATTTCAAGAGAACTGGAATGATTTGCTGCCATCAATATGCTAATTGTCCAATCTCGAGTAGCCCCAGTGGGGCAGTGAAGGCTTATCCTGGGGCAAGGAAACACACGTCCGTCCCCTTACCTTGAGGAAAACTTCATTGCTCAAAACTCCCCGCAGGATGCGCATCAGCACACCTATGTCAGTGCCAGAGGAGTTGCTCTGGATTGGGCTGCCCACGTGTTTTTATTTTACTTTGAAGCAAGCCTCCTTGTAGATCATTTGGCTGATTTGGAATATGTACATTATTGCATTGTGCTTGTTTTCCTTGACATTAACTAACTGTGTCACCCAACTCTCAGGCTTTCTTGGGAATATGTTGACTTATTTGACAATGTGGGAACTGTTGAAAATGTAGCTGAACATACCCAAACACAGGTAGCCCAACTGGATCCACTGCCTGATACTACCCTTGACCTGTCAGCAAGGTCACATGCACCCCTCTCCAAAAACAAACCAAAAACAAACCAAGTGGAAGAACTCTGCATCCCTCCTTACCTTGCTCCTTCCTCACAACGATTTCTGCTTCCTTTCTTTGTTTTGGGACTTCCTGTTCTACTTGAAGGGACTGTACAGTCCCTTTTAACAAAACAGAATGTCTTGCAACAGGGAAAAGAAGCAGGAGTTCCACACAAGGAAGTGGCAAAGTCAGGAAGCAGCCGACCCAAGCAAGCAGGAAGCATGTCAGTGCAGCTCTGTCTACAGAGGGCTGCAGGGAGTCAGCAGCAGATTCAGGGTGAAGGTCTCTTGTTCTTCTGCTTGCTCTGGACATGAGCTGCCTCACTCGCATCAGGAATGGTCCCGCCCTTACCAAAGAATGCCAAAGATGCTTAGATCAGTGGTATTCAAACTTTTAAGACCAGGAGCCCCTTTTTAGAATGGCACTCTTGTTGGAACACACTGGAAGTGATGTCATTAACCTGGAAATGATGTTGTGGCAGGAAGTGACATCATCAAGCAGGAAGTGCTGTCATTGTGACCATAATAAAATGCCACTCCTGAAATGCAAATTGGCATTCTTAGACTGCAGCAATTGTACAACCATGAAACAGACAGCAGGATTAGGGCAAAAGATTATGTAAAAGCACTGAACTAAAAACAATTAAAAAAAAACCTCACTTGAAAATTCAAACAGGTAACACTCACAAAAGAAATATAACAAGGGTAAGGTCTACAGTTTCCAAGATGGTTGTTTCCAGCTTTCTGTGACCCCCCTGACATCAGGTTGCGACACACATAGCAAACATAGTCAGTGACACAGATGCACAGCGTGTGAATCAGAAAGAATGACATTTCAGCAAGAATGCTGTGCATGACTGTACTGAAAAGGAATCCCCTTACAATAATCAGAGATACATGAAATGCCATCCCAAAAGAGGCTGGCTGTGATCAGAGAACAACATATGGAGGGAGTGACAATTAGGTTCAATTTGGAGAAAGCGTGATTGCAAACACATTGAGTCAATATAAATACGCACCTAGGAGCAAATCACTCCACATGTACCAGTTAGTTAATGTACTCATTATCTACAGTAATAACTGAAATATATGAAACATGTCACTTGTAAGAGATGACAGGACAGCTCTTGTCATCGCAGTTGGTCTGCCAACTGCTTGCTGTAACAGACTGTTACGGTCAGAGGAAGCCGACATCAGCATCAAAACAGATGGTGCTGATATAAAACCAGAATGTCTTTATCCTATGGATTAAAGCATGAGGGGCGATATCAGAGGCAGGAAATGGCATCATGATTGTGGAATGCTTAATCAAATGGCTATCAGGAAGATGAGATCAAAAATGAGACCGGGATGAAAGAATAGGAGTGGGCAAGTCGTACTGAATCCTCATGGTTTGCTGAGTTGTAAAGCATCACAGACAGCAGAATTAAAGGCTCCTGCAAAGGAGAGAGACAAATGGAGATTGTGATAAAAGACTGGAGGAGTGGGCAATCCCCACACACCTTCTCTAGAGTTTAAAAGTGTCACAGGCCGCAGAATTTCTCTTTAGGGTGCCATTAACATTTGTTCAGCTCAGCAATGGTTTCGTTTGATGGTGTGGTTAAACCGACAAGGTGCATTATGGAGAACTTGGAGATGAAAGTTTTGCTTAATAGTAATAATTAGAGTAATGCCCTGGATCACAGAACGTAAGAAGTGGCCTAGATCTTGCAAGAGATTTTATGCAGGAAACGCTTTTATACCCCAGGCACAAACTAGGCATTACATAGAGTTCTGTGTCCTTTTCCCTCTAAATTTGGTTTCACAAAAAGCTGCTACTGTTGCATACAACAATCAAAAATTGGTGGGGTGGGGTGAGTGGGGAAAGGGATGCTTAACCCTTTCCTTCCTAGCTTTCTCTGCTTCTCAAAAACTGCATCCCTTGAGATGTTTCACTGTGGAGGGGAAATAAAATCAGCTTAAAAGGAAGCAATTTTGGAAGGAGAAACACAGCCTGGAGGAACAAGCAACATTTCCTACTCCCCCTTCTTTTACTGCTCATTGCTGCTTTCATGGCTGCTTTTCATATTTAAAATCAGGGAATAGTTACAGGAACTCCAAGTTACAGGAACTCCAAGTAACAGAGCATTTGGCCCTCATAATATTTCTATTTATAGATATACAGCCCAATCCTATTTTGGATTGGGCTGCCACATGCAGGCGTTTATGCAGCAGAAGAGTCTCCCACTGTCATAAAATGTCTGCCGACAGAACACACAGCCGGAACAGCTTGTAGCTGCTGGAGAAAGTAAGAAGGCAGCATTGGGGAGGGGGCAAAATGGGGAAGGGAGGGGAGGAATAGGGGACAGGAGGCTTTTGGGCAGGAGGTATGGACTGATAGTTGAGCTGCTGGTACTGCCTCAAGCTAAGCAGGAGAATCTGTGGTCTCTTTTTGGATGGGAGACAGAATGCCAGGCTGTGACAAGCTGCAGTACCTGTTGTGGCAGAACGGAGTCACTGTGGAGCTGATTAGCCAGCGTGGGAATGTTGTGAGAAGGCCAGCCGGCAAAAGAATGGAGTCCAACCTTGAGGATCTGTCCAGGCTGGACTTACAATCACCTGCTGAATATCACCTGCTTGATATCACATGGCCAGAGGAGAGAACCATACTGTGAAGATTACATCTGGGACTGAGGAGTCAGTGAATTGCAAAATACTGGATATTTGTAAAAAAAAAAAAAAAACCATTGAAAAATGGTGGTTTAGACTAGTCTGCCCATGTAAGCCGCTTCAGCATGGGAAAGGCGGGGTATAAATGCTACCAAAAAAAAAAAAAAATGGGAGGGAGTGGATACAGCAGTAATGGTACATGCTGGATCTTATCCTCCCTTTTACCACCCTCCCCACCCACCCCTCTCTCTCTTTGAATATGCACCAACTATAGAGATGGCACAGGTTCTAGAAGACCCATTACAAAGCAGGAGGCTTAAGAAGGGAAAAGAGGATTTATATCTCCTTTCCCTCTGAAGCCTCTCAATCCTCCCTTTTGGGTGGATTTAGGATGTGCCTTTTTGCACTGCTGCAGCAGCCAGTGGGGGATTGTGTTCTCAGGAACACATGATGGATAATGTTCATTCAAAAGAACAAGGATGGTCTAGGTCAGTCATGGCGAACCTATGACACATGTGTCAAAGGTGACACGCCCCAGTGTTTGTCACTACTGTTCATCAGTACTTGACAGAAACTGAGCTTCTTTTACTCAATTTTCATTTTTGTAAATATTTGATGTTTATATAATACATAACACCAAACATAATTGGGATGTAATTTTTTCTTAAAATAAATTAATATAAAGAATTTTTTCTATTTTGTTTGGAGTGGGGGGTTGACACGCCTGCCGAGTCAAATTAAACATTTTCTGAAGTGTTGACACACCAAGTTGATGGTTCGCCATCATTGGTCTAGGTAGAAGCCTGCAAATGCACAATATATTAGTGGCAACATGAGAAATAGTCATAGACTACTTTTTTTTTCTCCCAAGGGTGCAATTTTTCATACAACCTACACAAACTTTCTAATTTGTTGTCTCATTTGTTTGTTTGTTTGTTTGACAGTCAGTTGGGAGAACAAGCTTTATTACACATTTAGGTATTCTGATATTTTTTTACTAGGGCTCAGTTTACAGAGAACCCAAGTTGTCAGAAGTAGTTTAAAGGACTTCTATTTTAATTTAAGCTTTTTTCCGTTTTTTTTGCAAATTGATCAAATTGATCCTTGGAGTCCTCCATACAGGTGCCCCAGTGTATTCAAATGTGTTTAATTCTTAGGAGCCTAATTAGCTGTCATTCACTCCCAGACATCTGTGATTCATTTCTCTTTATCTGAAATAGGAGGGTCTGAGTCATACTTTTATATAAAATGTTTTCAGAATCTTGAAGTGTTTATAATGAAGACTTTCTTCAGCATGGGGAAAACCCTTTAACTGTTCATCAGATTATTTGTAAAAAGCATTTAATTCTCCAAGACATTTCTCTGGTTTAGAACAGATAATATGTATCTGTTGGACGCATGAAGATTTTGCAAAATCAAGACTGTGGCTCATAAAAACCATTCAAATGTTGCTGAAATCCATATAGATTTTAGGGGCATAGAATGCAGTTCTTTGTTGTCTCGTGTTTATGGTCTTGATTACTTTTTTTTAAAGGACTTTCATTTACCCTGATACACAGAAGCTGGAGTACTTTGATGTAAACATCTGGCATTTCAGGCCCTAACGATTGTGTCAGTATTTGCAAGGTCAGCAAATTGGGGAAAAGAAATTTGTACACCATTTTTAGCTGCTTGGAGGAAGGGCAGGATGTAGTAGTAGTAGTAGTAGTAATAATGATGATAATGATGATGATGATGATGATGCAAGTTCTAGCTCTGAGTTATCAGAATCTGTTTATCATCCACCTCTTTCATCCAGAGACTGTGTGAAAGGCCTCTTCCACCGATCTGCAGCTGCCATAACTTGTGGATCCAGGAACTGCATCATTCTTCTTTGTCATTCACCCCAATCCTATCTTATCTCTCTCCCCTCTGCCCTGCACCCAAAATAGACACACTGCATCCAGCACGGCAGGGGTGGGTGGGGAATTGAGATGCCTCAGAGGCAAAAGGTAACTTAAATCCCATTACACTTCTGTAAGCCTCCTTGTCTGCAATATGTATCCTTGGACCTGCACTACCAATTCCAGTACCAGATCTCCCTCCCTCAGCCTCCCTGCCCCCTTAATGCCCCCTCCCCACCCAGTTTTGCCCCTGCCCTGCCCGTCATCAACCCTCCCTTCTCTTGCTGACGTATCTGCTCTGATGGGTGGCAGGAGAGCTGATGACACGGGTGGGAAGGCACCAGTCTTCACACTTGTTTAGCCAGCGCTAAAGCCCAACAGGATTGAGCTGTCAGGTTCCCAGAGAATCTAGTTACTTAGGATCACGTATTAAGCTGAGAGTAAGAAGCAAGCGCTTTGCCTTCCGCCACTGTCAGCTGCAATCAGAAGGTAGATCTAGCCCATTCCAAAGGGCTCTGTCTTTTAGTACTCTTAAATCCCAAGAAGATACTGAGTTTGTACTGAAGTCACAACAAATTTGGCACAAGTGAATGAACTAGAAGCTGTCCTAAATCGACGCTTATATTTATATAGTGCTCTGCTGTTGAAAACCTTGTGTTCATTATGATGATTAATACCACCAGAAGACATTTTGAAAAATAAATGTTTTCTTTTTCTGACATCAAGTTTTTTTTGGGAAAGGCAAATGTTGTGCTCCATTTCTCCCCACAATAAGGCTCATACATTTTTCATGAGAACTGAATTCAGATGACTGTCGGCACTCATCGGCGCACAAGTGGCATATAAGAATCTGTTTTGAATTGTGGTGTCACAATTCGACTGGGCACAGTGGCCTTGTAATATATGGCAAAAGCAACACATGGAGGCATCTTGCAGCTTTAAAAATGTGCACTATTTTGGGACTCCACATGAAAGGAGGATGGAAACTTTTCATATGTGCTTTTCATATTGAACATTGCTCCAAGCTTGGTGCTTCCAAATTACATTATATGTCACATCTCAGAGCTGTTGTGCACCCTGTTGCTAGTGCTTCCATGTCACAGAAAGACAAAAGTTACACAAGTTCATAGATGAATTAGACACTGGAGGCTAAACTCAAAGGGTTTTGTTTACCAAAAATCCTCCATTCAAAGACTGAAATGGATTTCCTATATATCATTACTTTAAAAGCATGTAATACAGCCACATAATAATGATTAACATTGCATTTAATTAGCAACAAGGAATGGAGAATTCACAGGTTTTTAAGGATGGGCATAAAAAGGAGGGAAAAAAATCCTAAAACAAGAAAGATTTCTGAAACAAAGCCATTTTACTATATTACTGTGGTGACATTTGCAAAACATTTCCAAGAAAAGAGCTAGGGATATTATGAAGTGTGCATAAAATATTTAGCCAATTGGGATGACTTTTTGTTCAATTTGTACTATGGAAATATTACTGTACGTTTTTCTTTTGATTTTTTTAACCAAATCTGAAAAGCCAAACCATTTGTGTTGCAACCCTAGGCCTGCTTTCTCTAGAGTCATCCCATTGAAATCATTCAATTGCTTCCAAGTCAATGTGAACTGGATTGAGCTGAAAGTAGTTGTACAGCCATTACGAATAAGTGAGCTTCTATGATACTAAGGACACAATCCTAACCTGCACCAGTACCACCAGGCCACAGTGGCTGGTGCTGTATTCAACACAGACTGGGAAGCCCCTGGAGGTCAGATATCCTATTTAATTGCCACACCCTTGTACCTAGCATTCAGAATCAGCCTACTTCTAAAACCAGGAGATTACTTATACTCATTGTGGCCTATAATTTGTGATTGCTAATTTCATCCACAAATCCATCTGATCCCCCTTTAAAGACATCCAGGCCAAGTACCATCACCATGTCCTGAGGCAAGAGAGTTCCACAATATAAGACAGCATCACACGTCATCATTCAACTTTTGGGTTTCCAGCTCCATGCTGTACAGAGTTTCACTTGGAGCTATGTGGCCACACAATTTAACAGGAACAGTGGTATGAAATACCATGTATGGCAGTTGAAATGGACATTCTCTTGTACAAGTCCCATTTAAATGATTGGAGTTGTGCAAAGGCCCAGGAATTCCTAAACAAGTCTTGTACATTACCATGTAACCTGCGTAGGAGAATGCTCAGCTGCACTATGGGCAATTTTTCTTTAAAATGGTTTTGCTCCAAATCTCAGGTTGTTTTTTTCCCCCAGTGTGATTAGGCTTCAGTGAATGAGCAGTTTTTGGATAAGAAACTGCAAAAAACAACAACAATTGAGAACACTTGTTTCTTTGAGTCACAATTAAATTAAACCCATTTTCTCGTTCAGCGCGTTAGCGCGCCACTTTTTCTTTTGCATTTTGAAACATGTATAGGGCCCCCCTTCTCAGGTAAATATGTGTTTGGAACCATGTCAAAGTGTTCCCATATACCTGAACTGAAATTGGCGCGTTTGCCCGCCAATGGGACTGAAAGTGTAATTTTTACGTTGCGCTATGGTGCATTATCCATGGTGCTGTGTATCAATTTCTATGGAAATGTTGAAAAAAAGCTATCTTTAACCCTGAAAATCTTAAAAAAACAACACATTGTTCACTGAGCACACAGCTTGCTTACTTCAGAAATTTGCAGAAGGGGGCCCTAGAGTGCAAATCCTGAAGTAAGAAGTTCATTCTTGTGAAACTGAATTTTTGGCATAGCTTTGACTGCTGCTAGGCTAAATTAGGTGTTTTGCAGGCTTCTGCTACTTGTTTTGCACCCCCTGTAATGAGCTGGAGACAGAATTCTTCTGGACTTTCCTTGACCCTTCTCTGCTTTATAAACATCTTGAAAAAACCTATTTTTTCATAGAGCTGGCTTCTGCAGCTTGCAGCTTCCAATATACTAAGATATAAGCCAAACCTGAGTTCACCTTTTGAGGTTCCCTCCCACCCCAGCCCTAGAACAAGCTGTGAACAGTTTGAAGAAAAAAAGTATCTTTCTCATTGATTTGTCTTCTCCAGCATCTAGCTGTTCTGCTCCCACAGTACAGAGGTAAGAAATAACCTTTCATATACCCTTTAGTTGCTGGAAGGGTAATTCCTATGTGAAACAAAGCAAAGCCATCAATCCCATCTCCCACCCCACTAAGAGATGGAAACATGACTCTTCAGTAGCTATTGGACTGTGTCCAGGTGCTGATTTGGAGGAATATTATTTGAATCTTATTCTGTGATCTTGCACCATTGACAAGACTGATTGTCAGTAAGAGTGGTCACCTGATTTTCTAAATGGCTTGTGAATTCTCAATGATTAGAGGAGTGAATAGGAGAGCTTTATCTAGATTTTTTTTGTCCCAAAAGATGCTATCCATGGTAATTGTCCTAAATAGCTTTGGGAAGCGTAAACTATAGGAGAGCATTATGCAGATTTATGCCTACGGTAATTGTCCTCACCTAGCTAATCTCATCACCTAGCTGGTAATCTCATCACCTAGCTGAATGCCTGTCTTCTAAATCAAGCATCAGGGTCACTCAGGTAAACACACCCACTCTAGAAATTAGTAAGAGATTCTCACCTACAGCTGCAAGTGTGATAATGAAATGTGAATATCTACCTAAACAAATGCACTTGGGGAAAAAGGGAGAAGGAATATTCTTTATTTCTTTATTTGACATTTAACATTTTGTTTTCCATTTCGCCAAGGACTTCAGGGTTGTGTAGACAATCCTTCCCTCAGCAACCCTGTGAGGTTGGTGAGGCAGGTCATTATTGATCTGAAGTTCATACAGCCTTATGATATTTGATCTTGGAGTTGCCTTCTAATGTTTTGTGTCAGCTATCTAATGTTTTGTGGAGGAGAGTATAAAAAACATTGTCTGTTGCCACACGCAATAATTTATTCACATCTCTGAACTTATCTGCAACCTGCAAAAACTAAAGGCAAGACATATCAGAACATTAGAAATAACACAGGACAAAGGTTAGGAGATATGTGTTTCCTCTATGTTTTCACCTAACTTGTTCCCCAAAGTAAAAAGATAGTTAGCCTACAAAGAAACACAGTTTGAATGGAAGGAGACGGTTCGTTTGCCCGCCAATTATTTAAAAAATTATTACAGGTGTTAATTGTACCTGAAAGCTTTAAAGTTGACTCAGTGAGAAAGGTTAGCCCCTGTCCTAACACAGGAAGCCAAAATGGCAACTTTCATTTCAGATTTGGGGGCCCCAATCAGATTCAGAAACGGCCCCCCATAAAACAAAAAAACCCCAAAATTCTGCCCCTGTTTCTTAAATGATGACATGGGTGGACAGTCAAAACAACTGTACCTCTAAAAAGGTCTATCCTTACACTGTTTACAGTGCAAGTTTCAGGTCATTTGATGGAGCCACTTTTTGAACATCTCTAAATCATAAATTGGCGGGCAAATGCGCCGATGGGAGGGAACGGGTTTACAAACGGAAAAAGAATCCATATCTATATAGCAAGGCATTTTTATTTGCTATAAAACCAAAACACAGTTTGTTTAAATTAACTTTATTTCCACAAGAGTGAATTACCACGAATAACAAAAGTACAAAGAGAATTAATAACAGCTTTTTCTTTAATAAATCAGAAATAAATCAAATTTAGATGGTTATGGTTGGGCTCCAGCTATAATAATACAATATCTAATAAATAGAAGTTGGGTATAAATTAGTTTAAGCTAGTGTTATAGACATTTTAATTGGAAATGTGTTACAAATTCACATATTGTGAAGTAAGATGCTCCCATTATATTTACTAGTTCTATGCATTCTTGAAAGAATTATCCATCAATAGTGGTTACAATACAGACTTTTTTAATGTTCTGTTTATTCTGTGGCAGATCTAGGATGTAATTCCATGTAAATATTTAGTAAGTGTCAATTAAGAAGAACGTTGCCTGTTTCAGCAAGTCAGTAATACCATCTATTGACTCCATATGTGTATTTATGCCACTGATACAACAATTAAGATGCTAGGGTCCAAAAAAGGCTTCCAGGTCTCATGAAATCAGTAGTTATTTCCTCCTTGCTAAACTTAATACTATGACAAACCCATTTCATTCATGTGAAAGTCCATGTTGCTGCATAAATCCAGAACATCAATCTGGATTTTGGACAGACAAAATCACTTTGAAAATAATGGAGGGGGAAGCCAAGATCTCTTGAAGAACCAGTCCACAGCACTTTGAAAATCACGGAGGGAAAAGGAGGGGTTTTTGAAGAGAAGATCTCTTAAATAAATAGCCCAAAGCACTTTGAAAATAATGGAGAAAGTGGGGAAGCAGAGATAAGAACATAAGAAGAGCCCTGCTGGATCAGGCCAACCTAGTCCAGCTGTATCTCACAGTGACCCACCAGGTGCCTAAGGGAGCTCAGAAGACAATGAGATGCTTGCATTCTGTTGCCACTCCCTTGCACCTGGCAAGTAAGATCTTACTTGCAGCTTACTCGCACAGCCTCTCCTCCTGCAGCCTCTCCAAATGGTTGGGAGAACTCTGCAAAGCCCTGCAGGTCACATGAGAATTCTGCATAGCTTTTCAAGCCTTGGCCTTGCGCAGGTCAGGCTGGGTGGGCCAGAGGATCCCTGCAGGTGGATGGGCCTCTGGGCCTTGCTCTGCCTACCATGTGACTCAATGCATTTACCATATTACCCCATATATAAGTTGACGAGTATATATGGTATGCTCTTTTGGTGGAGGAGCAATAGCTCAGTTGTAGAGCACATACTTTGCATATCAATGGTCCTAGCATCAGTCCCTGCTGACTCCAAATACCTTTGCCTAAGATCCTGGAGAACCACTGCCAGCCATAGTGGGCAGTGCTCAACTGGATGGGCCAATAAGCCAATTCTCAATCAGAATGGAGCTGGTTCATATGACCAGGAATCTTAAGAACTCATGTGTCATAGTCTTCTTACCTGATCCCCCACACAATGTGGGGGGTCCAGTGAACTTGGAAGTGTGTGTGTGAGGTGGGGGAGGGTAACGTGGTGCAATATCAGGTAAACGGAGCTTAAGTTAAAGAAAGCTGTATAAGAAGAAAAAGAAAGTTGCTGAAGAAGAAAGAGCAATAAGTGAGGTTGTCTTTTCCTTTGGCTGCCCCTGGTGAGACACTTACATTTCCTAGTGCTGTTATCTCATGCCTAACTGGTGCTGTAAGAAGTTCTTTTAAGTTACCTAGACCTTGGGATCCACTCCATTGCACTGTACTTAAATTACATTACATGGTCAGCGTACCATCCTGGATGTTTTTATTAGACATCTGCCGGATGGGATACCAGTTGTTTCAAATGAACAATAGGTAAATGTGGCCAGGAGCCGAGGATGCAAATAGGATTACAGTTTTTACAAGGCATTTATAAGTTGCACCTCCCAGCACAGTGCAGCTCATCATTTTGTGAATCCATCATTTTGTGAATCCAGAATAGGAGCCACAGAATCAGTGGGCTGGCTTGGCTGATACTTCCATCATTAAACTGACCCCATGCAATTAAATACTCAAGGGATTGGACAAATCCTGCTCCTCCCTATGCTTCTTGGGTATAACAATGTGCTGTGAGATTGCACATCTTTAACCTTAGGAAGCTAGCCAGACAAAGCATTCCAATTGCCCCTTTAACTGACAAATTCCTTTCCACATAACCCTTGTTGACTCCAAAAAGTGTATTAATCATAGTGATGAATACTTCATGTATTTACTAAGCAAGGTAATTTATTCTAGGCTAATTGCAGCATATTTTATCTTCATTAAAATTGGTGACATTCTGAACAACTTTTATTATTATTTTTTCCTTGTTATCCTCTAGGTTTTGTTCTTTGGGAAAACTAGTGGATACCGAATTAGCAGATGCCGAATCATTGAGCCTCTGGGAAAAATAGTTAGGTTCCAGGGGAACAGTATCACCATACACTCCATGAAATTATGAACCTGAATCATATCCAGAAGTCTATGGGGCTGAATGATAAGGAGGCCTCATCAACATCTGGTGATATGCTGGCTATCCCTTGATACATTGAGGATTGGTGGACTAACAAGGCATCATAGTTTAGCTGTGGAGAGGGGGTTGCTTCACCCTTCTCCACCTGTCCCTTGGCTCCTTCCCTAGTCTTGCTCCAGTCCCAGAGCAGCCCCTTCAGGTAGCCTTCTAGAGACTTCTCATCATCAGCCCCTCATAATCACCAGTGTTGTGAAGGTTCAGCTGAACTCCCCAAAATGGTGCCTAAAATGATGAAGGCAAGTCTGGAAGTAGACACAAACAATTCTCCTCAGGCCAATTCCAATGCCTGTTCAATGCGGAAAACTGACCCAACCCAGTCAACTTTCTAAAAAACAAGAAATACAATACAATACAAAAACCTTTATTGGCATATAAAGAAATAACAAAATGATCAATAATGAAACTATCATAATCAGCTCTAAAAATTCTTACTCTCAGGAACCATTAAAATAAGAAAAAAAATCATTAATTAATCATCTCCACACTTTGAGCATGAGCCAGATTATTTTTAACTACCGAAGCAAGAAACAAAGCCAACTGATTAATATGAGTAGGGTCTTTCATATCAAAAAGAAATTTCAAGATTTCAGAGTCAACATTCGCGCTACACATCTGCATAAGAGGTTTTAAGAATTTTTTCCTACTTCCAATGTGGTTAGGGCAGTGAAATAGTAGATGCTCAAGTGTCTCAATTGCACCTAAGTCATAGGAGCAGAGTCTTTCTGTAAAGGGGGTACCATTAAATCTGCCCCATAGCACAGCTGACGGAATTACATTGCAACATGCCAGAGACAAAGCTCTTCTGGCACTGGGGCTGTCCAGTGCAAAGAGAAAAGGCGGCATCTGCCCAGCTATAACTGGAATTTGGTGGAACAGTGGAGAGCAATAATTATTTGCGGCGTTTAGTAAGTTCTGGTCATGAATGTCCAGAAGTCTATGTTTTATCAGTCTAAATCAGTGATGTCATGCAGGGTGTATGCGGGAGTACGCGAGTACCGGTTTCTAGGATTATGGCTGGCCCCGCCCATTCGCCCACCCACTCATCGACTCCGCCCCCTGCAACGTTTGAATTTCCTGCACGTTTGAGTTGCCTGCACGTTCTCAGAGCCAGGCAGGCAGGCAGGCAGCGAGCGGAGCCTTGCCTTGCCTTGCCACTGAAAAATGAGCTGCTCTGGGGTTTTGGAACTGTTGGGTCACTTTAACATGATGCCTGGCCTCCTTAACATGTTCTGGGGATGCTGTAGAATACTGTTGCAACTGTTGGGTCAGTTTAAAATTGTCTGAGGCCTCAAAAAGGGCTTTTTTCATGTCACTTCCTGCCACGACATCACTTCCAGCTTATGACGTCACTTCTGGTGGGCGGGTCCTGACACGTGCCAATCAAAAGTGAGTACCTGTTCTTAAATCATTTAGATGACAGCACTGGTCTAAATGCCTCTGTTTGTGAAACAGACCCAATCAGTTCCACTCCAATACCAATTTGCACAATCTTCGAGACCCAAAAGTCCGCTGAAAAAAAGGGGTCAGTGAGTAGATGATAAAGTAGACTATTCTGATTATTGGTAAAGAAAACTTTAAGCCAAAATTTCGAGGTTTGAATCCAGGCCAGTGTCTCGAGCATGCGTTGGCCTGACTCAAGACATAGAACTGCGTACGAGACACAGTACGGCAAGCCGAAGATTTTCCTTAGAAAGGAAGCTTGAGTCTGTTCAATTGAGTAATCAAAAAACAAGAAATATAATTGGCTGGACATGATTACACCTCCAGTCAGATATATACTGTATACTGCTCTTCTTCTTCCCCATGCTCAGCACCAGCACTGCGTTCTGCTCACACTAGGCAACTTCTCCTTTTGCAAACTCTTTCATACCACCTCCCTTTAGCAACACTGAGACCGCCCCCCAGTGCACTAGCACAGTATTTGCAGGTAAGGAGAGCAGAGTTCGAGATAAGGAGGGGTAGGTGGCGATTCTGACACTCACAGATAAGCATATTTGCATATAAAGAGAACTGATCACATTCTAGCGTGAGCATTCTGATGAATTTATATGAAGACTAGCTTGTCCTTACCCGGCGTTGCCCGGGTATTTATGTATCCCAAACTTCTATTAGACAGGAAAAGAAATGAATTCTATCTATAGTGTAAAATCGAATTTTTTATGTACAGGATAATTTTATGTACAGGAAATTAAAAGTATAAGTACAGTATAAAAATTATAAAGTAAAATCTTTTACAAATTCACTATAATATTAATTTAACTCAGAACTTGATTATAAACAACATTTTTAGTCTCCAGGAGCAAGAATACATACATTCTTGGGTGAACCCACCCTTGAGCAAGCAACAAAGTTGTCCACGGGAGAAATAAAACATGGCGATTTCAAATCCACTCCACAGTACTTAATAGACTGCCCCTGTGACTTGTTGATTGTGATTGAGAATGCAAGTCTTACTGGAAATTGCAATGTCTTAAAGTTAAAAGGGAGATCCTTCGGAATGAGTGTTATCCGTGGGAAAAAAACTGTTCCACCCTCTCCCTTTCTTGTTAAGATAGTCGCTTCAATTACATGACCCAGCATCTTCTTGACACACAGCCTTCTGCCGTTGCAAAGTTTTGGCGGGAGGAGGTTCCATAGTAAAATAATTGGAGATCCCACTGTAAGTAAAAGATGATGTGGTGGCAATCCAGCCGGATCAAGTGAGTTTAGGAAGTCTGATGGGTAATTGACGACCTCATAGGCATCTACTACAGTATCAATAGACTTGTATTCAGTGACTATGCCTGGTAACATGGCAAGTATTTGATTGGAGTCCAAGACCAGGACATAATGATTTCTAAAAATTTCCAGAAGGTTCTACAGAGTTCTAGTCGTTGTATTCGACTACACTTGGGCTTAAATGTTATTGGGACTGTCACCAATCAGCTTAGCGACCCCGAAAACTATGGATTTGACACTAATGTCGGTCATTTTGGACATTATATTTTTCACCCCTTCTCACCCCCCATGCTGATGGGGGCTGAACGTGGACTTAAACGGCCTCAGGAGCGGCCTCAGGAGCGATTCATCTCGGTGACCCCAAAAACTATGGATTCGACACCAATATCGGGGTGCTAGGAGGGTCTGACCCCTGCAGTATTTGTCGCCAGACTGTAAGGCATATGTGTACCAAGTTTGGTGCACATTGCTCCAGGCGTTCCAGCAGGTCATGGTGGACATTTTGTTTTGAACCCCTTCTCGCCCCCCACACCAAGAGGGGCCAAACCTGGACTCAAACGGCATCGGGAGTGTTGCCACTCATCTCGGCGACCCCAGAAACTACAGATTCAACACTGACATCGGCTGTTTTCGATTATTTTGATGTGGCACCCCCTTTGCACCCCCACCCCCAGGGGCGCTAGGGGCGTCTTACCCCCGCAGTATTTCTTTCCAGATCGCAAGGCACACGCATACCAAGTTTGGTGTCAATCGCTCCAGGCATTTCAGACCCTATGTGGAACATACATACATACACACGTTCTGTTTTATAGATATAGATTAACTAGCGTTTTGTGACCCGGCGTTGCCCGGGGGCAGAAATCATCCCCAGGCTCTATTGGGAGGAGGAATGAGTGTGTTCTGCAGTGCACCCCCACCTCTGGGGGCATATGGGGGGCCCTACCCCCACAGTATATCTGTCCAGATCGTAAGGAAGCAGTGTACCACGTGTGGTGCACATCGTTCCAGGCGTTCCAGAGGAATGGTGGAACATACACACAAATATGCAAACCTCCCTCAAAAGCATGACATAGTGAGATCCATATGTAGACATATAGAACCCGTCCCTGAAATAAAACAGTATTGATGACCTGGAACCCACAATGCACACTATCACTGTGAAATGAATGAGGAAACAGGGACAGCATCAACTAAGAGAGCAACATGAAGGTCCCACTTACTGTCTGCAGGTCCAGCCCTCACGTATGAGAAACAGGCAGAGGTGGCCTGTGAGCTCCCTGGACATAGGCCCCTCTCAGATCCGACTGGCTGCTGGAACTCTGTGGATCCTGCTCTTTCCTCCCTGGCCCACTCAGGCCACGCAGGCCAAGCACTTTATATTAGTTTCAGTTTCTGTTCTGCTCAGTTTCAGCTGAGCTGCTGCAGAATCATCTGTGACCACAGGGTGGCAGCAGACCTGTAGCCCCATGCAATCCCCTTGGTTCCTGACGATCCGGCCCCCTCCCTGAAAAACGGGGGGCCGTAGGGGGGTCTGACCCCCGCAGTGATTCCTTCCAGGCTGCAAGGAACGTGTGTGCCAAGTTTCGTGGCCGTGGGTCAAGGGACGGAGATTTGTATAAGGAACATACATACATACACACAAATGTCCATTTTTATATATATAGATACGACTAACAAGATTTTTTTAATAGGGCACCCTGGAATTTTTTAATCCTTACCCTGTATTTTTTCCTCTCCACAGAGCTTTTAAATATATTAGTTACACATTTATCGTATCGATACCCAGCTTCACCCACTTTGCTTTCCAAAGTGTCACGTAATTTCATCCACTGGAAGATACAGTACTATTAAATTAATAAGTGGCATGTGCTTCATGCCAGCTTCCTGCTCTTTTTTGATTTATTAAAAAAACATAGCAACTGCAGGGCAAAAAGATGTCAATTCACTGAATTACTTGTCAACATGTACAAAGCTGGTAAGGTTGAAAATGTGAGCCAGATTATTAAAAGTCCAAGAGAGAAGGGGAATTTACAATTTTTTAAGGGCGGGGGGGGGTAGTAAAAAGTGCAAACAGGCTGATGGAAAATGCCTGAGATTGTTTGGAAAGTACAAAGAGCAGGGATTATGAAATGAATGAGTAACTAGGAGCTGGGATGTTACTCTATCTGTTCACACAGCATCATCCCTGCATCAGGGAAATGCAAACTGGCTAGATGTTACAGTAAGGTAGCAAACCAGAAAAATACATACTTCCTTAATGCAAGCCTAGCTAGAAGTGTCTCTAGCTTAAGCTACTTACATTGCCCAAGGAAGCCCCAGTCCTTGCAGGGGGTCAGGTGGGTGTTCCTCTCTAAGCTCCCACAGAAAAATCCGCCTGTCGTGTAGGCATGGGAATATGATGCCTAGATGATATATGATGATATATGATGCCTAGATGATATAATCAAGTTGCCCAACTGGAGGAGTGCAACCCACTTGGCTTCTCCACCCCACCCTCTGGACTGAGAAAAGACAGGTTTGCTACCCATTGGGCAAGGTGGCTCTTTTGCTAAGCATAATATCTGCCCCAGAAAAGAAGATGGACCCTGAATCCACATCCAGTGTATGGCTGGGGAATGGATTTTCTAGACAAA
Organism: Lerista edwardsae; assembly: GCA_029204185.1. Classification (NCBI taxonomy): domain Eukaryota; kingdom Metazoa; phylum Chordata; class Lepidosauria; order Squamata; family Scincidae; genus Lerista; species Lerista edwardsae. The sequence goes on along the minus strand of JAJKFI010000021.1, from coordinate 15,187,410 downwards.
ACTGCTGGAGTTATGCCCAGACTGCTTGGCCTGCATAGGAGTTTCTGGGGAATTAAAAGTGTCCAGAAGTTCAGAAAAATCAGCAAAAACTATGGGGAAAACAGCATTCATCACATCCTAATAGACAAGACTATTAAGATTTAGAAAAAAAATATTTGCAGCTGATCAGAGTTCGTGGGAAAGAGTGGGATACAAATAAATGACAAATACATCTCTTTCTTAGCAGTCTCTATCCAATGTTTATTGGCATGAAATACGACAAGTCAAATGATAGCTGACAGTGGAAAGGTTGGCAAAGTGCTGGAATACATCACATATATATATTGTTATGAGCTAGGAGTGCTGAAAGTGGTCCTTCCCTTATCACAAGTGCCCTGAGGTGGCGCCTGGGCAGAATCTGGGATTTGTCAAAGGAGGTTAATGTTCCTTAATGGTCCAAAATGCTCCCTTAATGAGAATTTCCCTGGAAGGTAGGGAAGCCATCAAGAAGAGACTCTTCCTTTCCATTCCCCACCCCAGGCAAGGAAAGAACTGAATGGCTCATGAAAGAACTGTAGTTCCTGGCAGTTGTTCTGAATGAGGCAGGGACAGAACAGAAAAGCTCTGAGAGAAAGGGGGAAGCATCTTCAACTGCAGCAAGGCTGTGCTCTGCAGATCATTGCTTTACACATCACCCATCTGATGCTCAAACTGCATATCTGTAGCCAAATCAAAGATTACAGAGACACCATGCACCTCCTATGATCTCTACTCTCAAGGAAGCCAGAAGCCAGGTAGCACTGCCCTCCCAACTATGGAATTCTCATCACATATATTTAGCATATATTCTCACGATCACTTGTTAGTCAATTTCATTCTGTCAATTGGTAGTCAATTTCATTCAATTAATCCGTCCATTTCTGGGTTCTTTATTTCTCATGTTGGACTTTGGCTTCATCTTTTAAAAGCTGCCTTTCAGGTTTGCAGCATTTTAAGACGTACTTGAGAATATCAAGAAATATTGTACACTTTGGCAATATTACGTCTATGAGCTAGAAATAAAATTGGCATTTCTAATAGTTGGTTGATTGTTCAACAATTATCCCATGAAGCATTGCTATTTTTGCAGAAAAGTTAGCCAGGTGCAATTATAGTCATGTACTGCTGGCCCATGTACATGAAACCAAAAGCAGGACCACAACAGGATCACAGATGATTTTTAGTGTGGAATTTGGTCATTTCTGCAGAACCCTTAATGGAGGTTGGGGAAGGGAGTTAATTGTCTGTAACCTTTACAGTGAGGACTCCTGAGATGTTGAAGAGGCAGCTTTAAAACAAACAAAAACCCTTTGGCTTTTTCACAGCTCATGAATCTAAGGCATATTCGAGGGCTGAGTCACCCATGACTGACGGGTGGAAGCAAAGTTGTTAGGGATGCTATAGAAATGCTTTGGCAGCAGTTGCTACCATTATCCATCCTTTCTCCTACTATTGTTTTGCTTTTTAATATGCAGCTACGAGGGCATGGAATCACAATGACTCCAGCCTGGTTGTTACAAACAGTGAAACTGTAGAATCAGTTGGGTTTTTAAAAAAATTTCAATTTAAGCAAAAATGCTACTTGGCTAAAACGCATGGAATAGCATCCACCACTTTGGCAGAGCGGCACCTTGTTGATAAGAAGCACCTTCCATGAACGAACGCCTTATATTAGCTGAGCAAGCTCTTCTTCCATTCACGGATAGCACTTCTCCAACAGGGCACTGCTGTGCCCACGTTCTGGATACTGCCCATAGCTGATACGTTGTGTTTGACTCAAGCTTTGCATCTCAATTTCTTCGTGAGTATAACAGATCAGTGATAGATGAGAACTTTAAGAAAGAACTTCATTATTTATCACTCTCTCTTTCTTCCTGATTTTGCCACCCTTCCTCTGTATTATATCCCCTTCCAGGACCAACATGTAGACAATAGCATGTAACTGTTGCGCTAGAAATAAAGTTGCACAGTACAACCCTATGAGTGCTTCCCTTCTGTGTGACATTGCCAAGACTAAATTTTGCAAACCATGATCAAATGATGATGAAATGTAAAATCATTTTCTCTCTCACTCCCACACCAGCTGTAACTATTGAAGAAGAAATCAAAGAACAGAAAAAAGTAACATGCATTGTGTCAAAAAAAAATTTCTGGAGTTTCAGTCATGAACTTCCACATTCTATAGTGCATCACACATCTGCAGTTTCAGTGGTTCACACACGTTCTTAAAAGTGATGCACTAGTACCCCTCTGTGGCAATGCTTGATAATTCACTCTCCGTACTATAGCTTTGGAACCAAAGAAGTGTGTGAAGAGAGCTTTCTAAAAATGCCACAGGTGGCAATAATGAACAACTCTCTTTGAATGTGGAGAGGGGAGAGCTATGGAACGATCAAAAGCAGCACGCTGCTACCTGCCAGATATTGTGCATGCAACTTTATCCTTTCATTTGCACTTCATTTTAGAATGTGGAAGCATCAGGAAAATGAAATGAGATCTAAATTACTGCGGGCTTTTCTCTTCAGATTTCCACCTACACAGATGAAAAAACTAGGAACTGAGCTACTGAGGTGCTCACAGTGTCAGAGGAGGAGCAGTACCAAGTTGCAGGATGCACTGGGCAAACTCTTGCACTGGATCTGCCGGTTCCAGATGCATCTGGGCTGCACAGTCGCAGGTGTTCCAGCCTGTCACAGCAGGCTGGAGGTTCTCCGTGATCTGAGGAAGGAGCAAGTCCAGTCCAAGGCTGAGGGGTGAGAGTTCATTGCAAGACAAAGTGAGACAAACAAGAGGAAACTTACAGAGTGCTGCTGGGCGGCGTGAAGTGGTCAGGGTGTGTGTGTACTATGAGGTTAGTGCCAGGCTATATGGGAAAGTGCTTTAACAGGTGCCTAATTGGTACAGATCCAACGAATGCTGGGGGAGTAGGGCTGTTGCCGGGGTGATTTCGCATGTGCACCAGTTGCAACAAGGAGATTTCCACGGCCAGGGGAAATGGGCCTTCGCTGCAGGTGCTAGCAATCAGGCCCAGGATGGCCTTGTCCAACCAGCGGTGGACAAGTCCCTTGGCTTGTACCAAGTCTCTGCTGCCTTCCATAGCAACAGAGCCGGCAAGGACTCTGGGTTGCTGGGAGGCAGACAAAGAGCTTCTGGGCCCTACACACATGGACACGTGGTGATAAGATGGGACAAGTATATTGCATTATTATTGAGTTAAGACAGCAGTGACCAGGATAGTTGCCACAAAGCACCACAAGCCAACTTGTGCCTGTCAGGGTGCAGTGCCATTATCAGCCTAAAGGAATTTTTGTTAGCTTAAGGAATTTGGCTAAGAGTGTAATTGTAATGATGTGTCTCACCTGTAGGCTGTGGATACTGATCTTTGGCATGTAGGACTATACTCACCTGAAGCAGATTGCTTTCAGAGTGGGATAAAAGCAGTATGTTGTGGGGCCATTCTCTATCTGTCTTTTGTCTCTGTTCTGCTTCTATATCTCTACTACTTTGTCTAGTAGCATGAACTTACCTTATGTACTGCAGTAAGTTATGCAACGGTGTACTTGTCTTTGAAGAAGCTGTTAAAACTGCTTATTTTTTGCCTAATACCAACTGCTACTGCTGCTGCTATCTACATGTATTTATCTGCTGACCTTGGACTGTTTTTACTGACTTATGCTACCTTGCTTTATTCTTTGAGGAACCTATTTTGCTAATACAAGCCTTAACTTCTAAAAGCCGAGCCTTGTATGTCTTGTGGTTTTTTTGCCAAGAAACAATTTGCTGTTGAGTTGGGACATCCGCTGATCTCTGCTATAGTGTTTACGTTATCCAGAAGCCTAATTATGTTTAGCACATACTCATAATAGTTTAGCACTACTACTGACTGAAGTCAAGCACTGATTGGGGCTTCAGAGCTGGCCTGTGGGTCTTCTAATTCTTGGCCTAAACCTGCTACCACCCTCTGGGGAGGGGAAGGAAGAGAAGGTGCTATGGAACCAAAAAGAGCAATTTGAAACTCATGTGCCTTATTTATACTGAAATATCCGAAACAGAGGTGTAACTAGGGTGGAGCCTGAGGGGTTCTAGACAGATTGTCATTCTAAAGAGGGGACCCCGGTGCTAAAAGATTTGAGAACCACTGTTCTAGGGGACAAGATATGGCATTACACCCCTCCAACATTAACTTGATGGCTCTACCACTACCCAAAGCCACTTTGGGACTATTTTCACCATTCTTCTCACCACTGATTGCAATGTCACTCTCCAGGGAATAAAATATCCAGTAAAGGGGCTTCTTTGCTGTAATCATGGCCCTGTAGCCAGATGGATATTGCTGCTCCTTTCTCAGCAGAAGCCAGCTTCAGAAACCATCATAATTGACAAGTCCAATATAACACTGCATGCTTTCATACTGCACAAATCAGAAGACATGAGACAGGTAAGATGACAAGTGTGTCTTGGGAGCACCAACGCCTCAATGACATTCCTACCGGGGTGGGGGGACGTTTTGCATGAGCCCAAGATCATGTGTAATGTGGCCCCTCCCCCTCACCTCCAGAACCATTTGTGACATGGAGGGAAGCCTCCAAGGCTTCGCTCTCTGAGCTGCAAATGGCTCTGGAGAGGAGGGGGAGGGACCGTGTTACACAGGAGCTCATGCAAAACATAGGGTTCCCCCCCTCACCAGTAGGATCGCCACTACAACACACGCATCAATTAGGCAGGATTAGATGTCACCTTTGGCTTACCCTAGGAGATGACTTCTCTTGCTGGTCTTCACAACTTAATGGACTTCCTTCATTTACCCATTCAGCAAATCAACTCGTCATATAACTGTCACAGGCATAAATGAAATTATAGCAAATCGTACTTGGAGTGGATTGACTAAAAATCAAGATGCAAAACCTATTTCAAGCCTTTACTTCAGGGCAAAGTACAGATTGTTACCTCAAGTTCAACTTTCATTAACATATAGATAGGTTCTAAAAGTCTGACTTGTGCCATTAAATTATCATGCCACAAAGTTTTTATCTAAAATGAGACATTATTGCTAAAAACGTTAACCGAAGGGGGAGTGTTTATATTTTGATTAATCCAAGTGACTGAGCAATGACCCATTGAAAGCACCAATAATGCTACCCAGATAACTAACTTTTTAAAATGATTGTGTTTCCTCCAAGTTACAAATCAGAATTTCATTATGACTCTCTTGCAAGATATTACAGGTTTCAAAGATCACATTGTGGTGGGAGGTTCGTCCCTTCGTATCATTGTCTGAACCGGTTTTAGCCTTTCCAGTTGGACAATTTAGGATCAAATAAAGATAGCTATAAGCCGACACTGTCGCAAAGCTGAAAAGAGATACAGTAAATGAGACTTAGGACATAAACACACATTTAATTTTTTATCACTTGATTATTCACAACAATGTTTGAGTCTATCCCAATGACGGCATTGTGAAATAATGCAAGGCAATACAAACATTCTGTCTTTGGTGTTAGATGATATGTGATGTGGTCACAGATTCAAACCACCATTTGATGCTACAGCCAGCATCTGGGCATCTTCCACTTTCAGTGCAATCCTAACCTGTGCCACTACAGACAGGCCGCATGGCCTGCTCTATTTCCTATGCAGCTTAGGAGGCTGCTGGAGGTTACCTTCAGGGATATTTCCCCCCTTCCCCCATGTGACACTCCAATCTGCCCTATGGGTCTATTCAGATCTAACCAAATCTGAGCACCCCATGTAAGGCTCCAAGGCCTGGGATTGCGTGGGCTGCTGCCACCAATCCCATCCCCCTCTTAGGCCTGATCCGCCCCCTTTCTGCCCTCCCACTAAAAGCTTCCTCTCCTCTCCTCTCCTCTCCTGGAATATCTGGCACAACCCTACCTGCTCAGGCCGATGCAGGATTGGGATCCATCCTTGTGTCGGTACTGCTGGCTCTTGATTCAGTGCAAACATGCTTTATGCACATTTGGGAGCGGGAGCAGGCGCAGGGCTCCGGTACAACACCACATTTGGACTGAGCTGCACATTACTGACAGGGCTTTTAAAAACGAATGTAACATGCACAGACAGGACAAAACAATTGTGCGCAGGGATCATGAGTTCTAGATAGAGACCAAGCAATCTAATTCAGAGGAGAAAGGAAAATGAAAGTGACGGTAAAAGGTTGAATGAAAAGAATTTAGTGACTTAAGCCAAAGAATTCAAAACTGAGATCGAATTGAACTTGCTCATGAATCCCTTAATCTGGACAGGGAAGGCTGTAGCTATCATTCTCTCATGGAACTCTTTGCAGGGTCTGCTGGAAGGAGGAGATATGAAGACAGAGGAGAGAAACTCTTTCAAAGGATGGAGAAGGGGCATGGGGAGGTGGGCTTCCCAGAGAGGAAAGGCCATGGGAAAAGAATAAAGGTTTTGGGGTGTAGGGACAAAGGAAACGAAGGAGGTTGAGGAGTGGGGTGGGGGAGTGGGGAAGGTAGAAGGATCTTATGGTTCAGGCTGTGGTGAAAGACCATGGCTGAAGAGCTGATCGCTAGAGCCTGAAACAGGGTCTGCAGGCAAGGGGTGAGCCATGAAAGCACTTGTGATTGGACAGCTAGTCTTTCCCACTGAATGAACACTTTTAGCCCAAGTCTCTGGAAGAAGAACAATCGGAATCTCCAGCGGGAGAGCCCTAGTTTGGACTATTCCCAGCAATTGGAGCCCTGGGTGGTTCAAAAGGGGCAGGTTGTTTGGGAAGGGCACATACATGTGCACGCATGCGCACACATACACAGAGCACACAGAGCTCTCAAGCAAAGAAAGAAGCAACAAAGTCTGCAGCCTGGGCACTTCTTTTCTCCCCATCAGGCACACAGATCTCACACATGGATTCCTATGTGATCTGAGATGAAATGTCATAATCATGATTTTACAAGGTCATCACAACCCCCTAGAATCCTATGACATCCTAGGTGGGGTGAGGTGAACTACTTGCAATCACAAAACGGAAGTGGGCAGCAATCGCAGTACGGAGCTGTTTCAAGCAGCGGGGAAGCCTGCAGAGGGGATTGCAGCCTGCCCCTACATCCTCAGGATGACAGGCGTGCCCCCCCCCCCGATACCTTATAAAACTCCTTCATTGCAATGGTGGCAGCATGATTGCTGGCTCTGCCATCTCCCTGCAAGATGGGAGACTGCAAGATGGCAAAGTCGGAGTTGGAGCTTTCTGTCCCTGATCCCAAGCTCATAACCACAGTCTAATACCAATACTAGTTGGGGACTCTTCCATGTGACGTGCAGTTCACACTTTCTTTATACATCTTGCAGTGCCATTTTAAGACAATTGTTAACCTTCCCACCCCCCACCCCCGCATTTTAGGTGTATCTTTATTTTTAATCACCCTGTAATTATTACTATGACCGCTGCAATTGTTTCATTGTTTCAACATTAACTAAAAACAATGTATTTGTGAAGTGCCTTGAGTTATTTTTTTTAAAAAATTGTTAAACAAGAAGTTCCATCATTATAAATATGAAAATAGGTCATTGCTAAAGAAACAGATTACAAGCATTGTGATACACTGCAAACTCCTGTGGGAACACTTTGCTTCAGCATTTAAGGGAAATAATGTTGAACAGGGACATGTTGAAAAGGGCAGTTGATACAAATGAGCGTTGAAAAAAATGACATTACTCTTGCTGCGGTAAAGGACTGCTCTTGGGTTGTCTTAATATGCCAAAAAGAAAATGGAGCAAGTACAAAGGAATCTTAACTAAGATCAAGAGAGCAAAAAATGTTATTTATATAAGTGGCTCTACAAGTGGCTCTGCTTGTTGTTGTAGAAGAAAAGGACTTAGTAAGGAACACAACAGGATGGCTACTTCTGTAGAGAGAAGACATTCCCAGCTCAATCCTATACTGTGCTGGAACAGGCAAGCCTGTGCTGTATCCAGCGCAAAGTAGGAGGTGGCTGGAGCTCATCTTGGGGTAAGCCCCAGCCAGTCCAAATCTGAGCTGCTGGATCAGGCCCATTCAACCTGGGTATGGGGGTTAGGACCCAGCCTAATGACCAGTTTCATACACCACGCCCTCCCCAAGCCAGCCCACCCATAGGCCCATCACTCTCTGCCATCCTTCTGCCCCCACCCGCCTTCCCCCATCTCTTCCCAAGCCTCTGTGCAGGCTAAACTCCTCTCCCATGGGAGCAGCTTACCCACCTGGGCGTCCCTCGCCACACCGGTCCTGCTGTTGTTTCAGCAGCGCAGACATGCCTTGCTGGACATTTGCAACTGTCCTGGGCCGACAGAAGTGCGATGTGAAGCTCAAGGGTGCAATAGAAATGCACCCTAAAATTAGCTGAAAACATGGATCAAAGAAAAAGGTGATTTAAGTGGGATTATTCATTTATATACAGTAGTTACCCTGGGAATTCTAGCCAGGGGTTAGAATTGGGGGTCCTAAACAGTTGGATCATAATGCTAAATATGCTCTAGGCTTGACTGATGGGTCACCCTAAACACAGATGAAACTTGAATGTAAAGCTTCAGTTGGATAGGGTGTGCATGTGAACAAGCCAACATCAATGCTGCTGAACTTCCAGATCTGGCTGCCATCATTTTATTGATATTTCTAAATATTTTTCTATATATTTCTACATGTGTTAAAAGTGGCCAATACCGTGGGTGTTACCCAATATATGCCCAGATCCAAGATCTACAAGTCCTGAAAAATCTTTGAAATTTGAACTAGAAAGAGGTGAAGTACCTCTTCAAGCAGCATGCGCAGGACTACGCACAATGCTCAAGATATCCTCACCACACAAAGGTGACTGAAGGAATCATTCCTCAGAGACACAGAGATTATAACTTCCAAAGTATTATGCTGTATCAATACATGCAGTTTAATTTGATTCCATGGCATTTAAATTCATAAGATCCTATTTAGAACTTCATGGGCACCCTGCTGTGTGTGTAAAAAAAATCCTGCAAGAACAAGCTCAATCATTTCATTGAACAAGAATTCCAAGAAATCTCAAAGCAAACCTGAAAAGAAATCTATTTGTATCATTGTAATACACACACACACACACACACACACACACACACACACACACACACACACACACCACAAATGGATTTAAAAAAGTTTTTTTTTTTCTTCCCCCCCCCCCCCCCCCCAAAAAAAAAATACGTACCAAAAAGAGGATTGCTAGATGGGGCTGATTTTTTTTTCCAGACTCCACTGAAATTACCCTAACGTTTTCTCTTTTTGAAGGATCAAATTCAAGGCCTAAGTGAAAATAATTAAGTTAAAAAAAGGCTGGGTCATCACCATGACTATTCATACAACCAATCTCCAGGCTTGTCATATTAGGTTTCTTGAAGCACTTCGCACGGATTAATGAAAATCAACCAGCTACAAATAGGAGGTAGGAAACTGGAAATCCAATGAGGTGATTTTCTTTGATGAGCCTAATTAGCATTAATTAGATGCATAACAAGCCTTCCTTTAATCTTGATAAGCACAATAAATGCTTATGCAAAAGCAGCCGGCGGCTAGAGTGAACCAACTAGGGCTCAGAGAACTGCTAAAGCTGGTTGATCAAAGCGGCTTTTTTTATTTCTTACTTTCAGTAACCTTCTAAAAAATGCTGCCTTAAAAGTAATTACATTCTTTAATGATGTGTCACGGTTTCTCATTAGTGCTTTATTGCAAACCCCTAATTAAATTTGATTTTTGCTTGTATGATATATACGGCCATGCTTTTACTGTCATTGGTTAATGTCCGTTCTGTCAATTTCTTCCCAGCTTTGAACCCCTAAACATTATTCATGTCTTTTACTTGCCAATTATAATTATGTACCTAATGCATATTTCTCTTTGAATAGTATGCTGCCAAGTTCCTGACTTACACCCTGGTTCTGTTCTGGAGGTTTGTTCAAATGTCAGAATTCCAATAGTGCTGTCATGCCAGTGCAAAAGCACAACGCTGGATAGATAGCACAAAGCTGGATAGATAGCTGCCCTGCACAAAAGCACAGACGTGGCTGTCAGTAAATCAGGACATCCTTAGGGATTACCTGTACTGTTTTTGCTAGGGAAACCAGAAGTGCTCTTAAAAAAAACAGGTTTGGAAGCATGGGGAGCCCTGCAGAGGGCTCATAAGAACAGTCTGGCTGGATCAGGCCAAAGGCCCATCTAGTCCAGCTTCCTGTATCTCACAGTGGCCCACTGCGTGCACTCAGGGAGTGCACAAGACGACAACAACATACCTGCTTCCTATTGCCACTCTTTTGCACCTGGCATTCTGAGGTAATTCTGGCATTCTGAATGCATTCCGGCATTCTCCAGGCCTCCCAGGATTCTGGCACTGGAGGGTGGTGAGTAGAAAAAACCTCTCCCATCCCCAGTGCAATCCTGGAGATTGTGTTGCTGCCTTCCCCACCTTCCCTGCCCATCAAGGAGGCAAAGGCCAGTGCTTCCCATGCTGGTGGGTCAGGACCCACCAGTTTGGGAACCACTGCCATAAACCATTTTTCCAATATGCGTCTTGGAATACTGTGCTTTATTCTTCCAACAAAGAAGCTGCAGCCCAAGATAATTGAAGTCTAATTATTCTTTTAGAGAACACAGCTATAAGTGTAGTCAAGGCCATTCAGCTGTGATAACAACAGGCATTTAACTATCTTCAATTAAACTGTACCCAGTCAGATTACTCTCCAACATCAAAAGCGACTCCCAGGCCATCTGCTCTCAAAACTCATAAACAGTCAAGCAAGATGTACACAAACGGAAATATTTTCCCTTTTCCTCAGAGACAGATAGACACACCCAACATGTTACAACCATGTTTACCTTGAACAACTTTTCACTTATTTCATTGTGGTTATAGCCAAATGCCATATAAAGCAGCCTTCTCCTCGCCCTTCTCTTTTCTCTAATGGTACTGGAGGGAGAGGGAGCTGCTATGGATCGCACCCACCCTTTCATTGGCTTACCTGCTTACCCACCCGCTCGCTTGCCTGCTCTTCCTCCTATCCACAGGGGTGTGTGCTCATGAGCACAGGACAGCATTTTGGAGCAATTTAGAGCCCAGGCCTATGGGCTATTAGTGCTGGCACGGCTGCTCAGTGCCAGCTCTGGGTGTTGTGAATATGCCAAAAAGCACCTGAGTATAAGCAGTGCTGGTGCAGGGCCTACACCATGTAGCGCTAGGCCTCAGCGCTGTGTAGAGGATCAGGTGCCACCACCAGAGCCAGGGAAGACTGCTGGATGGCAGTGTTGGTTTTGGGGGGGGGATTGGGAGGGGAGGGGAGGATCAAGCCCAGCGGGTGAGACCAGCAGAGGCCTCCATCACTGAACCTATGGTCTGCTTTGGCCGGGAAGCCTGACACAAGTCTGCACCAGCAAAATAACTGGCACAGACTCAATTAGATCCATTGTGGGGGACAAATGCCCCCTTAACCCAAGGATACTCTGGCAGCTGCCGCAGTGCCCACAGGATGCAGCAGTGGCCATTTTGGTGCCACTGCTCCTCTGGGTGCTGGGCAGTTTAGGATTAGGCTGCCTGGCAGCATGGGGGATTTGCTGCCGCTGTTTGCAGGTCAAATTTGAAATTTAAAAGGTGACATTCAACCAAATTCCAGGGTTCCTTCCAAGGAGAAATATCTGAGAATTTAAAGGAAGTCAAACAAATGTTTTTGTCCAGTGCAAATGTGTGTGTGTGTGTGTGGGGGGGGTCCTGCATATCCCTCCCCCCCCAAGGTATTTTTTCAGTGGGGAAGAGGCAATTGAATATTAGAGCTCCCAGAAGTGACAGCTCAATGTATTCACATGAGCCAATATTACAAGCTACAAGAGAACTCCTGGAAACATGCACACATTTCTACATTCTCGAAGATGACTCATAATATAGTTTAATGTTTTTTTTTAAGTTTATGTACTTCCCTTTGAGTTTTAGAAAAAACGGTATCAAAATCCTATAAATAAATATTTCTCACTCAAGTCAAGAGGTATTTTCTCATCACTAATACTTCCTAAACTATATTACTCCTAAGCAAACATTAGCAGATGGGGGCAAAATAAATAGGAATCTGAATCTATGCTCAATTTAGTTTCTAGTTCCTGCCTCAGATTCTTTCTCTAGAGGTCTTGTTGCAATGGCTAGTATGCTGGCAGCAGCTGGAAAATAAGATGGATATTTTGCTTTAGTAAGAGGCATATACATATTATCAGGTTATGTCCATTCTATCAGTTCTGACAGCCAACATCTCACATGTTTGAGTTGTTATAATCTGCATTTATAAACAAGCCCAAAAGCTGCTTTATCTCTGCTAGGGAAAATTAATGGTTTATATCACAGAAGCCAAGGAATTTTGGAACGGTTGGTTTGCATCTGCTCTGCAAACGTTGTAGAACACCTGATCTCTCTCCTTTTAGGAAAGCTGTTTAGACAGTGATGCTAGAACATCCTTTGATTGAGAAATAATTAGGTATTTACAAGATCTCTTGCAGAACTTAGTAAAAAGTGCACACGTTCGTAGGATCTTACACATACATTGTATTGTATTACATACATTTTGCCTTTGGGGGGAAAGTGGGTAGGTTACAGTAGGAACTGAAGTCATCTGTTTAGGGCTGGGGTCAGCAACCTATGATTTTGGAGCCGCATGTGGCTCTTTTAGCCGTCAGCTGCGGCTCCGGAGTCCAGGTGAAAGTAGCAAAGGAGGCGCCCAGCATTGGCTGCGACCGCGGGCTCGCTCTCCCTCCCAGTAGGCTGCACTGTGCTCAGGGCTGCAGGTTGGGAATCGCCCCCATTTCTCCCCTTCCCTCCGAGCCCCCCGAGCCGGGAGCTGCTACCAAGAGCACCTCTCTGCTCGGCACCAGTCCCGCGCTGCACGCTGCTCCGGGAGCGGGGAGAGCGTGCTGGCGGCGGCGGCGGCTGGGCTCCCGCTCGGTCCGTGGATAGCCTTGCGCAGAAGGCAACCCGTGAGGCTCCAGAGCTGATCCGCCGGCTGGAAGGGTGCGTGGCTTTTTGTGTTGACTGTTCCATGTGTTTGCATTGCTTCGCATGCAGAGCTGGGATGGAGCGTGGCGGGGGGTGGCGGCGTGCAGCAGAGAGCCGGTGGGGAAAACTTTCTGGCTCGCTCGGTCGGGTTGCAAAGTTGCCCCTGGTTATGCACGCGTTGGGGCAGCTCCCGCTTACAAGCACGGAAAGCGCCGGGTCTCGCAGTTGTGTGTGTGTGTCCCCCGCCCGTTTTCCAGGATCTTTTGCCTGGTCCCTCTTTCTGCAACGTGGAGGGATTGTTTGCATCGATAGCGTGCAAGTTGCAAAAGTTCCTGTGCACGAGCCTGGAATCCCCCTTTTGCAAACCTAAAAATAAAAAACCCTCCACCGTTTTGAAAGAAAAAAAAAAACACCCCATAGCGGAGGCAGTTGCACGGCCAGCTGCTCGGCTCAGCTCTCGGGTCTGCCCTGCCCGCCCATCCTGCTGCTGCTTGTCGCATGTGCTCTTTGCAAGCGGGCGACCCGCCGCGTTGCCCTGCAAGGTGCAGCGTGGTGGCTGGTTTTTGTTCTGCCATTCGTTTTTTTATGCGCGATCGGAAAGCTGTGGAGGATTGGCAGCAGGGTTGGGGGTGGGAGAGAAAGAAAGCTGGAGACAGCGAATGACGAATGTCGAGACCCGATTTTCAGCCGCGATCGCTCATAAGAACATAAGAAGAACCCTGCTGGATCAGGCCAAAGGCCCATCTAGTCCAGCTTCCTGTATCTCACAGTGGCCCACCAGGTGCCCCAGGGAGGCATGAGACAACAAAATGCTTTCATCCTGTTGCCACTCCCTATAGTTTTTTTATACATAGCATAAAGGTAAAAAAAAACTATATATGCAGTATTCATTTTAGATGTCAAAAGGGTTTTGTGGCTCCCGAGGTTTTCTTTTCTCCAGAAAACGGGTCCAAATGGCTCTTGGAGTGTTTAAGGTTGCCTACCCCTGGTTTAGGGCATCCTTCTAACTCTTTAATATTTACAACTGCATTTGGCCATATTTTTACAGAAGTAAAACGGCTCTTCCATTTTCCAGGTTATAAATATGGAACTCCACAAAGCTGTCATAATGCAAGAATATGCCAGATGGTATAATAAAATGGGGCTTTTGGTCAGCTTATGCATTATTTACTGCATAAATCAAGAGAAATAGATTATGATTTAATCAAGTGAACTCACTAGCAGCTCAATCCCGAGCTAAATTCTCATGTGGTGATGCAATGGCACCTGTGCAGGATATGCTGTATCCCGCGGGGGAATTTGGGCTGCTGGAGGCCTCCTTGGGGCAAGGGGATGTTCGTAAAGTGCTTTACAGGGCTTTTGTGACAGTGTGCACCAGTGGAATGTGTGTTCCACCAGCACAGAAGGACAAAAGGATTGGGTCATAATTTATATTGTTGAAAATCTTACAAAAACAAACATACCCATGCTCAATGAACTGATCATATCTGTGCAGTTGTGTGTAGTTTGGCTCCCTTGTACTTTTTGCTAAAAACAAAAAAAAATGCAAAAGAAATGGAGTGCGATGAGACTAACGCACCCTTTCCATCAAGCGACTTCTTTCCCATAACTGCATGCTGATTTCATGAAAACACTAAAGATTATTCTACTAAGACTCGTACTCTGATTGTGTCACCTGAGCGTATATTGGAAGTTTTAACTCTTTTGATCTACACTGCTCAAAACAATAAAGGGAACACTTAAACAACACAATGTCACTCCAAGTCAATCACACTTCTGTGAAATCAAACTGTCCACCTAGGAAGCCACACCGATTGACAATCAAGTTCACATGCTGTTGCACAAATGGAGTAGACAACAGGTGGAAATCATAGGCAAGTAACAAGACACCACCAATAAAGGAGTGGTTCTGCAGGTGGTGACCACAGACCACTTCGCAGTCCCTATGTGTTCTGGCTGATGTTTGGGTGACCTTTGAATGCTGGCGGTGCTGTCACTCTAGTGGCAGCATGAGGCGGAGTCTGCAACCCACACAAGTGGCTCAGGTAGTGCAGCTCATCCAGGATGGCACATCAATGCGAGCTGTGGCAAGAAGGTTTGCTGTGTCTGTCAGTGTGGTGTCCAGAGCATGGAGGCGCTACCAGGAGACAGGCCAGTACACCAGGAGACGTGGAGGAGGCCGTAGGAGGGCAACAACCCAGCATCAGGACCGCTACCTCCGCCTTTGTGCCAGGAGGAACAGGAGGAGCACTGCCAGAGCCCTGCAAAATGACCTCCAGCAGGCCACAAATGTGCATGTGTCTGCTCAAACGGTCAGAAACAGACTCCATGAGGGTGATATGAGGGCCCGACGTCCACAGGTGGGGGTTGTGCTGACAGCCCGACACCGTGCAGGATGTTTGGCATTTGCCAGAGAACACCAAGATTGGCAACCTCGCCACTGGCGCCCTGTGCTCTTCACAGATGAAAGCAGGTTCACACTGAGCACATGTGACAGACGTGACAGAGTCTGGAGATGCCAGGGAGAACGTTCTGCTGCCTGCAACATCCTCCAGCATGACCGGTTTGGCAGTGGGTCAGTAATGGTGTGGGGTGGCATTTCTTTGGGGGGCCGCACAGCCCTCCATGTGCTCGCCAGAGGTAGCCTGACTGCCATTAGGTACCAAGATGAGATCCTCAGACCCCTTGTGAGACCATATGCTGGCACGGTTGGCCCTGGGTTCCTCCTAATGCAAGACTATGCTAGACCTCATGTGGCTGGAGCGTGTCAGCAGTTCCTGCAAGATGAAGGCATTGATGCTATGGACTGGCCCTCCCGTTCCCCAGACCTGAATCCAATTGAGCACATCTGGGACATCATGTCTCGCTCCATCCACCAGCGCCACGTTGCACCACAGACTGTCCAGGAATTGGCGGATGCTTTAGTCCAGGTCTGGAAGGCGATCCCTCAGGAGACTATCCGCCACCTCATCAGGAGGTGAAATCAAACTGTGAAATAGTTGTAGGGAGGTCATACAGGCACGTGGAGGCCACACACACTACTGAGCCTCGTTTTGACTTGCTTTATGGACATTACATCGAAGTTGGATCAGCCTGTAGTGTGTTTTTCCACTTCAATTTTGAGTATGACACCAAACCCAGACCTCCATGGGTTAATAAACGTGATTTCCATTGATGATTGTTGTGTGATTTTGTTGTCAGCACATTCAACTATGTCAGGAACAAAGTATTTAATAGGAATATTTCGTACACTCAGATCTCGGATGTGTTGTGTAAGTGTTCCCTTTACTGTTTTGAGCAGCTTATTAGCATGTATGCATATATTTAGCCAAGCATTTGTTCACTAATTTCAAAAGGTACGTATCGGATTCTTATCGCTCCTAGAGTTCAGTAATTCTTACTGATTTTTACTTCACTAGAAAAATGAAGTCCTCTAGTGGCCAAAAAGAAGCTTGTACAAGTATTACACATTTTATGCCTCATCCGTTTTTATCAAACATACAATGTTTGTTTTCAAAGTTTTTATTTTTCTCAGCATGGAACAATTACAACTAATTATTTTAGTAGCTTCCATTAGGCATGCAGACATCCTTGTATTAGATACATAGTAGCGCTGTTAAATAAATTGAAAAACAGCTTGGCAAAATATTCCTGCCTGTTTTATTGGATTGTCACTCCCTGTAATGCACAATTCATTTCTGTTGGACGTTTTCATTCAAGGCATGCTAAACTAATACCAGAACTTAATTTCTTCGTTGCTAATTTCATCTGCATTCACTAATTTCAACCTAATAATTAAGTAGAACCTACCTGCCTGGAGCTGAAATAGTTTGCAAAGGCGCAATGATCACACAGTTTGGGGAATACGTTCTAAACATGGAAAGCTATTATTATATATCCCACTTTACATCCAGTTTCATTTATTTATTATACCCTTGCTAACTGGGCAAGAGGCACTTTTTCAAGTGATGTTCCTCTTATATTTAGCAGGGGGAGAGTAACTGTCCCTCTTCACCCCAGCGCAGTGTCTTTTCTAGTGGGTTACTGGGGATGTTCTGCGTTTTTTTAAGATTGTGAGCCCTTTTGGGACAGGGAGCCATTTAACTTTATTATTTGCCTGTAAACCGCTTTATGAACTTTGTGTTGAAAAGCAGTATATAAATACTGCTGATTGAATACGCTGGTTGATTTCCACAATTTTTACACTGCCCTTCCTCCAAGGAGCTCAGGGCAGTATACATGAGTCTTCCCCCCACCCTTTGTCCTCATGAAAACTTATAGAGATTGAGGTTTAGAGTGACTGGCACAAGGACACCCAGGAAGCTCGATGGCTCAGCAGGGATTTGAACTTGGATTTTGCAGGTTTTGTCTGACTCCTGAACCACATCATCATCCTGGTTCTCTATTTGCATTTATTATTAAATAATTGCTTCAAGTCCCATGGCACTCAACTAGAATCTTACAAAAGAATGCCCATTCCATATTGAAAGATGGAATCCAGTTCAATGATACCCAGCTGATCACTCCACATTAGCTGATTTCTGCCTAGGGTCTCCCATAAACACTTCAGTAATTCATAATACCCCACATCACACTTTAGTGCTGGAGAATAAGACTTGTCAAATGGGGTTAGATGTGATGTGGAGCATTATGAATTACGATGTCTTTATGGAAGACCCTATGCAACCTCTGATGGTCTTTGGGGCGTGCTCACTTAGCAAGATACTGGAAGTCAAACGCCCCTTGTGAACCACTTCTCTTGGACCATCTGTGGTCTGAAGACCAGGGGTTGAGAAGCAATGCTCTAAATATTCATATGTTGACTTAATCCACACAGCCCTCTATGATCTTCACTTCCTGTAACTTCTGGCTTCTGCAGCTCTGTTTCTAGGGGAACTGTCTGTAGTAAAGATTGTCTGTCCCTCTTTGGTGGAGGAAGAGGGACAGGCAATCCATTACTTCAGCCAGTTCCCCTAGAAAGAGCTGCAGAAGCCGTACGTTTTTCAGCAATGTTCAATTACTGTGTTCCAAATTCCTGCAGCACACCTATAAGGCCTTTTGCAGCACTTCAGCTGAAAATCGCTGCCATAGGAGATAGATGGATAGGCTGGAATCCTTCTCCCCAATAACTTACTTTCTGTGTAGAAGGCAATTTTTGAATGAAGAGGTATTCTTATGAGCCCCCACCCAAAAAAAAAAATCTGAAGTGGTACCATTTAGCCAGAGGTTTACCATTTTGCTCAGAACAATGCCTAGGTTTCCCTCTAAAATGATGGTTTATTTTTAATCTCTCAGCCTCTAGGAAATGTCTTCATTAAAATCAATAGATGTATTGAAATGCAGAACTGGTTCTGTTCTGACTAGGTTTAAACTTATTGGCACTCATACGCCTACCTAGTGACCTTCCATGACTATGTTGAAACAGTTTAAGGTGCTGCAACCCACCCGGGCGCCCACCCAAAATGGGGGAAAGCATACCCCATGGGGAGGATCCTTTCAATGAGATTGTTCTCTGATGGGGGATTTAATTGTCTTTCAGCCGTCTTCCTGTTTCTGCAGGTGCAGCCCTTGTAAAACCTTTGAAGGGCTGAGAAATCTTCTGCCAAATTCTTCCAAGGCTTTTTTTTTTTGGGGGGGGGGGAGAATCACCACTGGCTGATCCCGATGCATTATAGCTTTGACAAGATTGTGTGCACATGTGTGTGGGGAATTTTTGAAATTCACTGTCCTTCAACGCTGTAATCCTTTTAAATTTCACATACTTCCTCGTGGATACACTCAAACTGCCACTGTGGCATTACACAAAACAAAATACAAGATCCAGTTCTCATCAGATATTTTAATTTAGCCATTAGAGATTACAACAAATCCTATGTACACCCGTCAATTATACATAATTAAAAAAATAACATAAAAATCAAGTTCTTCCACACCCCTCCCTGTATTACACCCCCCAACAAACTTTACTTCTGCCTATTCAGAAGTGTTCAGCATTCAAGGAATGCAAATTCAAACTTGAGGCGAGTGGGCCCTCATCTCAGAATTACTCTGACCCATCGTCACAGCAGGAGCAAGAGCTAAGTTAGTTATTCTAAAGTCTAGCCACCATGGAAAAATGCCAAGTTAACTCCAGCTATAATACCAATTCCCTTTTTGCTATCTATGGCACAGTTCAATTGTTATGAAATTTAAGGAGGTACTATTTCAGACCTAAGACACAGTGTAGTTTTGAATGTTGTGTTATATTTGGAGTGAACCAGATGTCCAAGTAATGAACAAATCTGCTTCCATGCAATGTCTAGAGCAGGGGTCGGCAGCCCAGGGCCCGCAGGCCAAGCCTGCCACACAGAGCCACCCATTCTGCATTGGGCTTGACTTGTGAGATGGAGCCTCCCACCTGGTTTGCTGTGCACCAGATGGGGAATGGTGGATCTGCCACAGGGATTCCACAAGCCTGGGCAGGTACCTCCACCCTTCCCCACTTGGAGCATGGTGAACCGGGTGGGAGGCCTCATCTCCCAAGCTGAACTCTATGTAGTCACTTCCTGTTCAGCAGTGATATGAAGTCATCGCCAAACATTAGCCCCATTCCCCAAAAAGGGTGCCAACCCCTGGTCTAAAGGGAAAAATCAAGTATTTGTTTTGAGATGTACAGACATCAGGCGCACCAACAGCTCACATCTCACTGAGGTAGAGATGCACGAGTTCTCTCTTCACAGCAATAAGGGGATGGGTGGGCAAACCAGATTATGAATCTTGTGCCCACACATGTTAATGATCAATTTCCTAGGCTTTGTGACTCAAAGGAACATTATAGTATAATCGGTTTGCTTTGCCTCATCCACAGATCTGGACAAGACATGCTGTATAAAGCTCAGGATTCCACCATAGCACCATAATGAATTAATACAGACTGATCTCATTCAAAGGGATACACACACAAGTGTGGCCTGTAAGATTTTTTAAATACTTGCCGACACATACAGCATTATTGCATTTAAACCAACCTTTCTTCTCACATGATTGCAGAAAAGATAAAAAAGTTAACCAGGAGCATAATCCTGCTAGTTTTAGTCATTACTGAACAAGTAGGACCAAGACTGAGCTGGTTGGGAAGACACTAGGTGTACAAATGTAATACATCTGATTCTCATTTGCCAAATGCAACCTAAGTAGGGCCCGCACAAGTAATGTTATCTGCACAAAATTGTAGCACCACTTTCTCCCACTTGCTACTTTTTTTTTTTTTAACATAAGGTATTGCTTGTACTGGTGGTTTTGTGCTAACAGTACGCACTAAGGGGAAACCACTTCCATGCGTATTTGCCTTTAAGGAGGGATACATTTAGCACAACAGATTGGCTCCAATTAAAAAAAGCACAATACCATGACAACTCCTGTCCTTTAATCAGCAAAATCATGCAAGTTATCCACATGCGCTAATGTTTTATAGTTTGTAGCCATTAGGATCAAGTGTTTACATACTCAAGCCTTAAATGGGAAACTCCTTCTGTTGACCATTCTGAACCATTAACGTACATGAGCAAACTAAGTCCAGCTCATTTCCTGCCCTACTGCTATGTGCAGTAATCAAACCTCTGTCTTGCACATAGGAACATAATTTGTAGTTTAATTATGCAGAGAGAAGATTTGTACGGATGGATTGCAGAGATCATGATTAGCCCTGTCTCAGTTCAGCTCCCAATAATAATGCATAAATCTTATAACTTGTGGTATATAAATAAATTTAGCTTCCAGAAGGTTTTGTGTTTTAACCCAAAAGCACTCTTTAGACCTTAGAGCAAAAACCAGAACTGCAAGTCACTTCTGAACCTGCTTTCACCACTTCAGTGTACCATCCAAAAGAGAGATGGATTTTTTTGTAAGAGCTAAAAGTGGAATAAGAAAGTTTTCATTTCACAAAGGGTACAACACACACCTATACATACCTTTTGTCTGTCAACTCTAATTAAGTAGGTTTTTGAAATGATATAAAATTCCATTTATCAAAAGGCAAAAAATGACAATTTGTGGTGTGCACAGTTCCTACAAACTGCCTTCAATTTTTAGAAAAATGTATCCTGTCTCCAGCTTTAGCATGTGTTTCAAGTGTAACAGAACACCTGTGCTTAAACGCAAGTGTCTGAATTCAAACATTGAAAAGGAGTCTGAAACGTAGAAATTGTTCATACCTTTCCTTTGTTCTGCTGCAGCTTGACATATTTGCTTAAGAGCATTCTCTCATTGTTTTGTATTATATGACAAATATATCTAGATCTATTTCTGAAATGCAACATAACACAAATGAAAGCCAAGAATGGCAAGTACAAGTTAAAGTGAACACATCAAACATAGGCATAGAATAACTGGGAGGAAAAATATCACCACCACCCACAATTTTCCCACCCTTAGGACACCAGCAAAGAAATGTTAATCCAGCAGCTTTCACAACTGTCAATATGAATTAAATCTGTCAGTTGTTTAATTTTCAACCAGTCTTGTATGAACATACTGCTCCTCCAAACCAAACCACGTTTCAATAGTTTGAAAAGGGAGGGCATATATGGGTGTCCCCCATAATCACAGGGGATAGGTTCTAGCTGCCACCGCAGATACCAGAAACCATGGCAGCGGCATCATGCAGCTGGAACGCTGGGCGGGAGGAATGGGTGAGCATTCCTCCCGCCCAGCGTTCCGGCTGCATGACGCTGCTGAACCATGGATAGCAGAAAATCCTGGCTTTGTGCTGCCTGCAAATACAAATAGATAGCAGAAGTGCTAACAGAAAGTGGGTTGGAGGTCTGAAAACAACATGACGTTCCTATTAGCATGCCCTGCCTTGGTTAGTATTTGCAGACAGCACAAAGCCAGTGAGAGACAGGAGAAATTAACAGGAAGGATGCAATTAGAGGCAGGTAAGTCATTGTGGGATAAGAATTTTGAACCATGGATAACAAACTGTGGATATGGAATCCATGGATACAGGGGGACAGCTGTATATGCTAAAATGGAAATATCCATTATCTTTTTAGTAAATAAGTAGTGATGTAGTGACGTGTTTTTATGAAACACCCAAAATTAGTCTATTTTCTTCTATTTTGTCATTCAAACAGTTTTCCGCACCAGTCACATGTGTGTGAAAATTTTCTTGGCATACTGTATAGCCCAGGGAAGAGGAAGCAGATGCTTCTGTGAACCCTGTGCGACAGCACATCATCCAGGGAGCCAGGATCCCAAAGATTTTGCTTGTTGTCAGCCTCATGGATTACTGGAAGGGGGAATTTAATCTGTAACCCTTGGATCAGTTAACTGACCAATGCTTGTACACCTGCTTTAAACCTAGCTTAGATTTTGGTTTTTAAATCACCAGCCACTTGATCACATTAACGCAAACCTGGATTGCTTTCCATCAAGGAGCAAAGGTTTTGCTCTGTTTGACAATACAAAGAACAAGTTTAACCAGGAAGAACAAGCTGTTGATTAGCCTGACGACTGACTCCTTATTAGCTTCTACAACCATTAGAGGAGGCATAAATGCCAAATAGCACAGGAGACTTCTGGTGACAAACAAAAGAAAACCCAAAGTGCACCTTTTAAAGAGAATTTCCACAATGCAATACTCAGGATTGACAGTAAGACACTTTAGAGTCCTTGTAAAAGAGTTTAACATAGCGTGTGTATGATTTTCACTTTATGTTGGCAACAAAAAAAATGTGTTGCTCTCTTTAAGTAATTTAACGATCATTAAGGACAGTGGACTACTTTGCAAGCTCAACACTGAGTGTGAAGAATTCAAGAAATTCAAAAGCTTACACTGAACAGAAAGGCAATATTCAATAGTTTAGAACTGTACAGGGGAACACAGTTTCTTCTAAAATGAAACACAGAAAGAATGTTATAATAAAACCACACACATTAACACTTTTCTTATCCACATTAAGCTGGTTTGAGTTTTCAGGTAAACATCAAAATAGAGCCAACATTTTCTTTATCATTTGGAATTGCACCCAAGATGAACAGGAGACACAAGACAATGGTTCTGCCCTTCTTGTACATGTTGCCAAAGAATGTGTGTGTCCGTTTTTCCATGGATTTCAAGTGCCTGAAACTAACCATTTCTTCTGCCAGACAATATAAAGAATTCTGTAACAGAACGTGAGGAATTCACAGAACCAGTTTGTAATGCACTTCGATTACCACAAGCACTGATCTGGATTTCTCAGCTGTGTTATGGTGATGAAGATTGTGTCTTAAAATTTAAGGTGGACACTGATGCATGATAAAATCTTGCATTCCAGTAGTCTTACGGCTTACACAACACCACATGAAGGTCTATGTAGTCTTTCAAAGCACATTTGCTTTAGCGTGTCATCCTCAAAAGGGTCGTTTCAGATTTTACCCAGTCATTCCGAGGCTCCAGAAGCACGACTCGCTCAGTCTTATTAAAAACTTAATTCTTTGAAATCTTGTCTAGACTGGGAAGTTTTTCAATCAGTGCCCTGTGGTTCATATTGATACTAGCTATGAGCCCATCTTCATTGCCATCTGAACCAGTGTAACTGATTTCTTCCCCTGTCAGGGTAGTCATTTGGCCTCCTAATGTTTTCAGCACTGCATTGCCAGCACATATGTCCCACTTTTTGATGTACGTAACATGAATATACACATCAGCTTTTTCCTGGTTTTTCTCAGATACATCTAGGAGAGACAACACTTTATAGCCTGGAGGAGAAATAATTAAAGCTTATTAATAAAAAAAGATAGTGTTTAATGCCCTTTTAAAGCCATCCAAGTTACTGGGCAATGCAATTACTCCAATAACAACCTTCCCATATACCATTACAAGTCTTACAGTTGTCTCTGTATTGCGGCATTTTTAAATGATAATTATACCATGCTAAGCAGCTAAAAAATTTCCTAATTAAAAATAAAGCTATTCTTCTAGTTTTACAAAAAAGCTCCACGAACTGTATTTAGCTGTCCCTTTTCCTTCATTACTCCTTGTATTGGTACACATCATTTAATTTCTTTCAGAAGTCTGTAAGCCTGTCCCTATCCTACAATTTCCAAGTGTAACCAACTGCCTGGGGGATGCTTCCATTTCCAGTTTTGTAACTATTTCCATCTGCCTAATTCTTGTCCCCCCTCCTGCTCCCGCCAAAATAAGATGAAAGATAACAAACCTGCTCCACCAGCTGAAATAATCTGAGTATTATTTCCAAATGCTTTCCAAACAAACTGCTTTGCTGTCCCTGTATGAGACCGGGATACAATCACTGCTGGGGTTTGCTGGTTGTAAGACGAACGTGGTTTAATATTGGATCCTGCACCTTCCATTGCCCATGCTGCAAAATACACATTTGGTTAGTGTTTCAGTGGCTGCAGCTTCCATCTGCTTGGCAGTGATAGCAGCTTGCACATCAGAAGGGTAGTCAACTTTATCTGGCAAATGCCTGTAGTGTCTTTGATGCCCCATTACTTCTTCATATATTTCACACATTCTGGAAAATGGTGTGCCTGCTTGGGGCTCACCTTCTCTCATTGCTATCTTCTCACTTTAATTTTAGGGACTGGATTAAAGACCATTCATTATGCTTGTACTGTACATTATCAAATGTACAGTACCGTTTGTTTCTTTTTAAAAGAAATTAAATTGGTATGTTCTAATACGGTAGTTACAAGTCTTGCTCAGGAGACATTGTACTGTGTGAAGAGCAGAATTGAGTTCCCCTGAGTCTGCTCTGGGTATCTTCCCAAGCGTGTCATGGAACATGGCCCTTCTTCAGCTACTGAACCTCTTGCTTAGCATATGTCTGTCCTAGAATGGGAATGCAAAATGAATTTCAGAGTATTTGAAATGGTGTATTTCAGAGTATTTCAAGCAATGGTGGGAATTTTGCTTCCTGGATGTACTTAGGGGTTGGGTAAGACAGTCAAGATAGAAGCGAGCTGCTGGAGGCCATGCTTCTTGTGGCTGTAGCATCTGACAATT
Source organism: Lerista edwardsae (assembly GCA_029204185.1). NCBI lineage: Eukaryota > Metazoa > Chordata > Lepidosauria > Squamata > Scincidae > Lerista > Lerista edwardsae. The sequence continues at coordinate 15,162,402 of JAJKFI010000021.1, read as the reverse complement.
TCTATGTAGGTGACCAGAAGGAATCACGGACTACTCAGAAAAATCAGGAAAAAAGTCTTAAGGGGGGAGAGGAGAAGCAGAAAGGGTGACCTGAACATCCATTGAGCTTTCAGAGGGAGAAAAAAAATCCACACAGTGAAAATAGCAAACAAGACCATGTGTAAGATAATATGATTGACTGGGTGACTATCTCCACCACGTGTTATCAAACTTTTAGTACCAGACAGCACACATCTAAACCATTCCTTTGTGCAATACAACTCAGATGTGCCAAGACATTAAACTCTGTTCACAAAAGTTGCTGAGGAAGAACACCCTGCTAACTGGGCAAGAGGCACCCCTGCTAACTGGGCAAGAGGCACTTTTTCTAAGTGGTGTTCCTCTTATATTTAGCAGGGGGAGAATAATTGTCCCTCATCACCCCTGCGCAGTCTTTTTGGTGGCTGTTGCTGGCAGGCTGCCTTTTTTTTTTTATAGATTGTGAGTCCTTTTGGGACAGGGAACCATTTAACTTTATTATTACTATTTGCCTGTAAACCGCTTTGTAAACCTCGTGTTGAAAAGCGGTATATAAGTACCTGTTGACTGACTGACACATCATTTGTCTTACCCAAAAAGTAGTTTAGTGAACAAAGGCACGCTTCTCATATCTGTCTGGTTAGGAATTCTTGAGTCAACTAGGACAATCGCTATTAAACTAGAAGGATGTGCTATGCTGCAGAAAGCAATGCAGAAGTCAACTTTCAATTTCCTCCTTACACAATACAGAATATTGAGTTGCAATGTTTGCCCCCCGAGTAAAAATGAACTGTAGTCACTATACACAGAATAGCAAAATTAAACAAAATATGCAATAGACCTGTAACTCCAGAGAATGGCTTGTGTATTACTCCTATAACTGGTTTCCCGTTTACAGCTGCACACACCATTGTAGTAACATACTGCCGAAGATTATCTGAAGGGAAAGCAGAAAGACCAGGAATATATCAGAACAAAATAGACCAACCAAACTAAACAAAATCTTCCAGAATCCTATCAGTTGGTCATTTTCAAAAGATACGGAATTCAGCATCCTTGCCACTACCAAAAACTAGATTTAGCAACAATCATCGCTGTAAGTATAGAAACCTGTATTCCTCCCTGGTCAACTTTAGGCTTCATAAACATTACATTCATTAAATACATACAAGTGAACATACAACCAGACATGCAAGATTTAGTATTTAGTGCTGGGATTGCTCATGATACATGTAAAATAGCAATATTTGAACACAAAAACTCATTCCTCTTATTAAGCATCTTAATGCCCTCCTCAAACCAGAGATCTTAACAGTTTTCATCTATACCTCTTGTGAAATTAAGCCAACATAATAGGGTGTGTGTGTGTGTATCCTTTACTGGCATATAACACAGTAGCCAGAACATTGGAATGTCTTATTATTGGAAAAAGTAAAGAGTTAATTCATATGCAATTCTAAACCACGGTTCGATGCTGAGTGGGCAAACCTTGTCTGCATGGCACTGCTCATGTTCCCTCAGTTATTTCCTACTTCGCAGAACATATAGTACTTTTTAACCCTGGCTTGGATGTAATGGTAAACTATGGTTTGTGGCGAAGTGGAAATGCCTAACTGATGCTGAATTTCGGAGGGGAGATACATATGTGACCACAAGGTTCATTTCCATAGCACAGGACCCTAGTTTGGTATTATGACTTGGGGGCTCCTGCACATGACTCAGGAGCAGGAAGCAGCTCTTGTGAAACATTACTGTACCAAATGGAGAAAAGAATTACAAAAAGAAGTGGCAAGTCATAATGAATTCAGTATCACTACCTGTATATTCCTGAGTGGCATCAAGAGGATCAATCCACACAGTAACACTGTCTGCTTGGACAAATTTAGGCTCAATCACTCTCATGTCTTCAGGAATAGTCCGGTCCCAGGAAATGGCTTCTGGGTCATCTTCATCTACATGTTCTTCTGTATTGATCTATGGTAAAACCAGATATATTCTAATTAAAGAAGCTAGCAGCCATGAAACTGTGGCACTGTTCTTTCCTCCCTTGGAACTTGCACTCTCAGTCTAGCATATGAAACCTTTTAAGGCCATAGTGACTCCTCATCCACCCAAGTTTTATATTAGGATACATTTTTTGACAGATACATATACCTATATAGTCATTAAAAACTTGATTTCGCAAAGAACATCACAAAACCATTCTCATGAACTAGTGGTCTTCAACCTTTTTCGTGCCATGACCCCAATATATAAATAAACGAAGTATGAGACTGGGGACCCCACTGGTGTACGAGAAAGGGAACCCCATCCCAGGACCCCATCCGCCCCCAATCCCAGGACTGTACACTGTAACAGAACATTCAATCAATCAAAATTTATATACCACTTTTCAACAAAAAGTTTACAAAGGTGTTTACAGGCAAAAAAAATAAAGCTAAATGGTTCCCTGCCCAGAAGGGCTCACAATCTTAAAAAATGCAGAACACTACCAGCAACAGCCACTAGAAAAGACACTGTGCTAGGGGACAATTAGACAGAATGTTCTTATTAGACAGAGCAGGTAAAGTTACCATGAAGCTTACCACTAGTGGAAGCTATTTTAGCACAAAAACCTGCTAAGAACCTGAGAAGGAAAATTTCCTGGTACCTGAAGGGGTACATCAGATGCCTCCTCCTTTACTTGCTGGTGCTCTAGTCCAGTGAGTTGCTTTGATCCCACAATTGAGGCTTCGCACCCCACTGGGGTTCCAACCCCAACATAGAACGAACACATCTAGCATCCTCCAAAGCATATGCAACCATCAATACAAATGTCAATACAGAATCTATATTAAAATCTGATTAGATTAAACTCTGTATCGTCATATGATTGCACATACCTCTGCATAGAGAATTTCTAACCACAGGAAATTGCAAGAATTGCAATAGCAAAAATTTCTTGCAACATAATTTTTGCAGGAGAAACTTTAGCCGACTTCAAGCCAAAACAAATTCTACACCTGGAAATCCACACCTTCTGCAAATTCACCATGCACAGTATATGCTATCAATATGGGATTTGTTACATTAGTATATTTCCATAGTCACACACTTAATTATGCATAAGTTGCAAAACTATATTTTTATTTTGTTTTTAGAGTCAATAATCTTCCTTACACAAACGCTGCTGAATGTTAACCAATGACTGTAATAATTTTAAAAATAAAGAGCTTTTCAAATAGTTTTCATATCCTAGGACAAAATGGGCAATAGCTTCATTTTCTAGCCTCACAACATACATTTAAAAGATAATCTGCTTTGAATTAAAACAATCCCCAATACAGTTTATAAAAGAAGGCAATTTTCATCTCCTGGTCAGATTACAACAAAAGAAGATCCTCAAGGAACAAAATGCTAAATCTGCTCTCAGATCTCTAGAGTTCCTGCAAAAACTGTCTTTATGCGGCTTTCGTCAAGAAATCTACTCTGGAAACACATAGTATCAAATACTGCTCACTATAGGGTATGGTATCTTCTCATGCAGGACAGAAGGAATGCAGCAACATCAAGAAGGATGTTGGGGTGAGTGAACAGGATCCTGCACAGGATCCACAGAGAGTCCAGACGAAGACATCTTCTTCTCTCAAAGCAACAAATTGAATGTTTGCTACTGGAATGTTAGCAAACAAAAGAATTCCACCAAGTTTTTGCAATGTCCAGGGTAATGCGCTGCAATTTTCCCTAGACATTTAGTATCATGAAGCGTTCCATGGAACTCCTTGTATAATTATATCCTGTACTCTAGTTCATTAGTCTACTAAGCATTATTAAACTGCAGCACATTCACACACTGTTAAAAATCACAAAAGTTGAATCCCTTATAAAAGTAACCTATTTGTCCTATCATGAAATTGGGCATGGAAGATCTCTTGTGCAAGGGATACAAGCAGTTCAAATTTCAGAGAAAACAGATCAGTTTTGTGAGTTACAGAGAAGCCTTCTTCTGTTATTTTTGAATGCCTCTCCTTATTTTGTCCTGATAATTTCTTTGTAAATGTTATTTTCTCAAGGAGTCTATGGTAAGTAAGACCCCAGACTACCAGATAAGGCTTTTTTTTTTTTTTTGTAATTTGAATAGCATACCGTATATGCCATAGACATATACAAAAATTAAAGATATGAAAGGGAAGTCAAGACTAGTAAAAAAATACCATACCACAGTGACATTAAGAATAGACCGTTAACAAAGTCTACGTGGGGCTGCCCTTGAAGACAATTCAGAAACTGCCATTAGTGCAGAATGCAGCCGCCGCCGCCCATGTGATCACTGAAGGAAGGTGATTCAACTCTGTCAGGCCGCTGCTCCAGCAGCTGTACTGGCTGCTGACTCATTTCTGGGCCCGATTCAAGGTGCTGGCTTTGACCTTTAAAACCCTATATGGCTTGGGGCCAGGGTACTTGGAAGACCACTTTCTTCTGCATAACCCAGCTTGTTCCCGTCATGCATCTGAGAAGGCCCCCTTACAGGTGCTGCAGCCTATGGAGATGGGAGGGGTGGTGGTACCAACTTTATGGAAACCGCCCCCCTCTCAGTTTACAAACTGCCCCTAAAATCATTTCTCTTCAGATTGGCCTCCTGAGTTTATGGTTTTTAATACTGGACGTCAATGGGCTTTACTGGAGAATGTTTTTATGCTGATTGGAGTTTATAGGCCTTGCTCTTTCTTATTAACAGGTGGCTGCTGCTTGTTTGTGTTTTTGTGAAAATTTAATGTTTATACAGTAAAGTTAAACTATAGTTTTAATAGTCATTTTTATGGCTCTGTAAGCTGCTGTGGGTGCCCTTCAAGGAGAAAAATGGGGCAGAAGAGTAAATAAATATACTATCCCTAAGGTTTGAAAAACTAAAGAAAAAGTTAAGGGATCATTCCTGAAGGTCCAAAGTCGTGTTTATATCCCCAGTTCACAACCGTGTGCTCACTTAACCTCAGCGACTACGCAAGAGAGAACAAGCAGAATAAGAGGGACCAGCACATGATTATACTAAACATATGAACAAGAAAATCACAAATTAATTCTTTGTTTTTATTTGCCACTGAATTTGTGTCAAAATTGGATGGTTTGTACTTTTGGAACTTTTTGTTGCCTTAGGGCTTCATTCTAAAGCCAGCATAGGCCATGGGTGAAGGCGTGTGGGCTTTAGAATGCCTCTGGACCTGATAAGACTGGAGTTCAGCTCTGGCTTGGAGGTGGGCCTCGCCCGGCATCCACAGATGTCAGGCTTATGGTTAACGCAGGACTGCTATATACCTGTGATGGGGATAGGACTGTGCCCCTACACTGCAATGCTATGCACTTTCCTGGAAGTTTCACTGACCACAACAGGACTTACTTCCACATAGATATACACAAAACTGTGCTGCTAGTCTTATAAGGGTAAACGGTTCTGACTTATTATTATAGGAGTGTTAATTCTTTCATCTGGATAGTAACCCTGCTCAGATCCAATACTTATTTCATTAAGGCTATCGATTAAATCAATCAATCAACTGCCACAAATTGAAACAGTCTTTACTAATTCTGTTTAGATTATCCTGTCCAACACACTTTGTTGCCACCCTCATTGTTCACCTTGTACTACTACAATCCTAAAAAATTTATTTAAAAATTTTATTCTTGTTGTGAACATAAATGCATGAAAAGAAGCTCAGAAACTCTCTCCCAACACTGTGAATGTTCTGATTTATCAACTACCTTCTCCTCACATGGTCATTTCTTATGCATTGCTACATCAGCTGAGGAAATATTTGCTAACTCTTCACTGTGACATTCCACAGATAGCGCTGCAATCATCAACCATAATACAGGCATATCTTGCACTTTCATCTGGTTACAGACCAGAGAATGGATGGAAGTCAAAAATGAATGTCAAAGCACAGCCTCATTTAGCTTGCAAACTGATTTTGGCCAGTTTAAAAAATACAGTGGGTCCTGAAGATTTGACCCACCACAGGTCCAGAACCTGCAGTGAAAGGACTCACAGAGGACTTCTTGGATGCAACCTCCATTCACATTGAGGAGATCCAATGTAGGTTGGATCGCAGATTTGATTATCTGTGTTTTTTGCCATCTGCAGGGGTTCTGGGAACGGAACCCCCGTGGATGCCAAGAAGCGAACTTTAAATAACATACAATATAACAAATGCAAATACACGGGAAACCTAAATAAACAGAAATAAAGCAAACAAACATAAGAACGCTAACGAAAGTCATGGAAGGTTGAGTAAATCAGATGAAAGTATGTGGAGGAAATTAGAAATATAGTTATAACTGAATGGTTAAAAGAGCAAAGTGAGATAAATTATATAATTGAAATAATGATTTGTGGAGTTGAAAAATAATGACAATAATAAATCAATATGAGATCAGACAAAAGGTAGATAAATGTATTAAAAAAGAAAAGAAAGGCTGAAAGAGATGGGTGTTAAATATTATGAAGATGGGATTAGACGCTTGGAAGATTTGATGAAATGATGATCCGCTTGTGTTAATTTAGAGATATTTTTAGGTGTAATTTTTTAAGTGTTATTTAAAAATATCAGTTTGTGTGTGCATGCACATGTACACACACACACACACACACACACACACACAAAAGCAAAGTGATGAAATTCAAGGTATGCCTGTACTTGAAACACCTCTGGACTGTTTCGATATTCACTTCTCATATTCACTTTTCTCAGGAGATAATCAGAATTCCAGCATAGTAACCATGTAGCAATACAAAAGAAGCCAGTAGTTAATCAAAATACCCATCTACTGAGCAATCTAAAACACATGATCAGTGAAATAATGAATATATTTTAATGCAATTCTTCCATTTCACCATTGTGCAAGCTCCAGTCCTGTAAGAGTTGCTTAATCAGCACACGACAACAGGGAACACTGGCTATCATCTAAAATGACTAAAGTTTTGTGGTTACATCAACCTCTGTAATAGATCTGAACACACTAGGATCTTGTAATATGACTTCTTAGATATATTAATGTTCAATCTTATTACTCAATATTGCTCAATAATTAATCTAATTACAACTAAGAGAATTCCCCATGTGCCTAGAAGACAAACTGTAGGAGCTAAACATATCCCAAAGGGTTTTTATAATCATTCAAATTGACAACATATTTCTACAGGCATGGCAAAAAACAAGAACATAATTAATACATCCCTAAGGCACAGGGACGAAAGACAGATGCTTCCAAGACTATAATGACAAGATTATACTATTTAGCAGGGACTGCCAATCACACCTTGGAAGACTATTATTTATTTAATTTTTCTCCCGCCTTTCTGCCCAAGGGCACCCAAGGTGGCTTACAACATTAAAAGCAACACAATAAGCCACCATATATACAATTAAAACACTGTTAAGAACAATATTAAAAACAGTTAAAATTTAAAAACAGCAAGCCCCGTGGATCCCACAATTTAAAATGTAAGGATAGAATGTAAACAAAATGCCAGCCTGCCTCTCTACAGTTAAAGGCTTGTTTGAATAAAAAAGTTTTCAGCCCCTGCCAGAATGTTGTCAAAGAGGGAGCAGTTCTTAATTCTAAGGGAGGGTATTCCAAAGTCAGGGGGGCACTACCGAGAAGGCCCTGTTCCTGGCCGCCGTCCCCCTTTATCAATCACCACAGGGGGAAAGTGGGCTTAATGACCTGGACTCTTCCCTAAGCCACTCTGACTCATACAACACAGGAGTTATAATATCGACCTTAAAGGGTTGTTGTAAAGATTACTGAAAAATACACATGAAGCTCTTAGAACTTTCAGAACTTTGAACATGGAAGAAAGGGTTTGGATTTGATCAAAGGGAGCCGCCAGTGAAGAATTTTGGTTTTGGTATTCAAATATAGTATTGATATATACATATGGAATGTTCTCTTGACAGGTTATGGATAGGCCAGCTGCAAAGGTTTAGGAAAGCCAGCTAAGAATTGTGCAGCTCAAGACGAAAAGGAAGCAGTTGCTTCAGTGTCTGGGGAAGCCGAGGGGAAGGGGAAAGCAGTAACAATAGGTTACTTTAATGTTGTGCATTAGCGAGGGGAGAAGCAGGCTCCCAATGCATTTCTATGAATTAAGTAGGTTAAGTTTTATAACGTATGAAATAAACATAGACCGCTCCCAATATGCCTTAATGTCCTGGAGCAAAACAAGGGTGCGTCATAAGGCTACAATCAGCGCCATTTCCTTAGGATAAGCAAAAAGGACCCGATACAATCATTTTAAAAAACCCAAACGCCAGAACTCAGAACGAGAGCTCCTCTGCACATGTACAAAGCGCGTTTTCCCACTGTTGCGCTGTGCAATCCACCTCTGCAACAGTGGAGACCCACAGGAGAGTCCACAGCTGCATGCAGAATCTCCCGGATTCAATCCCTGGCATTTTCCCCCTGCCTATCAGTGTCACCCAGTCAGGGCGCACAAGACGGGGCTAGAGGACCCAAGGCCCGACTCAGTGTAAGGCAGTCCACACGCGCGCGCAGATCGCTGGGCCAGGCACGGAGACTTCCAGAGCAGACACGCCCCGTCTCCAGGCCCTTCCTCTCCGGGACTCCAGCGGCGCGCGGAAGGAGGCGAGACCCACCTGCACGCCGGGGAAGGCGGTCTTGAGCAGGTAGTACATCTTGCGATTGGAGAGGAAGTCGCCGGTGGTCATCAGTTCGTCGGCGCCCTCGCGGGTCTTGCCCTTGGCCTTCTCGTTCAGGACGTTGTCCTCCCGCACCCGCCGCACCTCCTCGCCGCCCTCGACGGCCGCCCGCACCGCGGCCGCCAGCAGCTCCCGCAGGTCCACGCTGCCCGCCGGCGCCTCGGCCGCCGGCGCGCCCAGCATGAAGAAGGCGAAGCGGCCGGCCAGGAAGCCCGAGTACAGGTGGTAGAGCACGCCCAGCCCCAGCAGGCAGAAGACAGCCATCCCCAGCGGGGAGAGGCGGATCCCCATGGGCGCCATGGCTCGGGCCAGGGGACGTCACCGGCCGCCCATCACACCGCCGCCGCCGCCACCGGCCCCCGCTGCTGCCCCAGGCCGCCTCCAGAGCGAGCCCCGCGATCTGTGTGATGCCCCGCCCACTCTCATTCACTCCGGGCAGCGGAGACGAGCTGGACGGAGCGTGTACATCCGGGTTAGCCCGGGAACTGGGGGAGGGGGGAAAACGAGCGAAGAACTTATTGAGCATGCGTCAAGAGCAAGAGGCCGAACCAAAGACTGGATGCCTAGACTCACGCGTGGTGGGAATTTCTGGGGTGCTTGTCTTGTCCAGCTTTGGCGTGGAAGTAGAACTCCTGGAAGGAGGCAACGGTGGAGATGCCTCAAGAGGAAGCCAGAGAACTGGACACGATTCAGCCTAAACCGTTTTAAGAGTTATGTCTTTAAATGCAGACTTTATGGGATCATTTTAGCAGGACCTTTGTTTGCTTAACGTCCATTCTGATGAGTTGTGTGCTGGAGAGCGCGACCCCTTGCTTGAAGTTTTGTGCCTGTTTGGTTGGTTCTAAGAAAAGCATTACCAGAGCATGGCTTTACAAAAAATGTTTAATAGGATCAAGGTGACTTAGTAGTATCGTGTTGGTAGGCAATTAAAAAAAATCGCAAAGACACAATTTAGAGGTTATCTTTTCATAAGGGCTATCAGAAATGGGAAAAAAGGGGGTGAGCAGCAAATTTGTGAATTCTTTAGAACTCTTCATGTATCTGGACGGTACACTAAAAAGGGAGAGAGAAGTCAAAGTTTTCAATTGAGTAGACTCTTAAGGGTAAAGCAGGACACCCCTGAAAGTGTCACTCTTGCATTCGCCGGTTTCTGTTGCGTAAAGAAGTGTTTTCTTATCCTCCGAAGGTAAGAAGCCGTTTTTGTGAGCATGCCCAATGGGAGTGAACGAAGCTGCCCGCCTTGACTTTTTGTTGCTCTTAGGTCGTGTGAACGTTTTTTCCACACTACTTTCCAAGGTGTTGGGATTGGCCGTCCCAAGTGTGTACACTCGGTCGTGCTCTGTGATCAATGCTCTTAGGATGTCAGGTTTCAGCATCATAATGCTTCATGCAACGATGGACGCGCGCGCGTACCTGCCAACTGCGGCTCACGTTACATCCCATGCATTTGATGACGTGGACAGAGAAGTCCATGAAAGTTTATGCTGCTATGCAATAAACTGCTTAGTCTTTCAGGCGTCACGAACCTTCCCGCCATTTTTAGTATTCCTTGGCTTTAGCAGCTTCCATTGTCATGCCTTTTCGTTGGCTGCGATGCATCGCGATCCCTAGAATGGAACGGAAGGGAGGTCTGCAGGGGATGCATAACTATTATATGGCATATAAGAACCGGACTGCCCATAAGAGACATTCATTCTTGCTCAGAGCAGTGGAATCAGGAATTAGGGAGAGTGAATTAGGGAGCGAGACAGCGCAAAAATTGGGCTTGGAAGTCACAGAGACAAGAAAGTATCAGATATACGCAAAGTAGGAAACCCAGCTCAAATGCCATTCTATGGAGTACATGAACACTGACGCTTCTCCATCAGAGGGCCTTCTCTGCACTGCGGAAGCAACCGGTGTCTCTTACTCCCAGGAAAACAGTGGGGAATCTGCAGCGCTACTCTTCAACTGTTTGATCAAAACAAAAAACTCAACAAGCTAGATACAACCCCAAACTCACCCCATGCCGATGACAGAGCTACAACTGGGATAAGATTTCAACCTTTGGCAAGTTAGAGCCGTCATTGGCATAGCTGCATCAGTGCTGGAAAGTTGGATAGGATTGGGCCCAAAAGGCTATAAATGCATCATGCAAACTGATAAGATTGAGACAGAAGATGGGGAAAATATTCTATGCTGTCTTAAAAAAAATTCAGTGTTGTATCGGGCAGCAGAAAGGTTCTTTGCACGTGCCTTTAACCTCTGAATAACAGTTATCACCATGAGCAGTAACTGCGTTGTTTTTCAGCTTTTTCAGTGCATGCTTTTTTCAGTGCAAGCCCAACATTTTCCCCACTGCTAACTGGGCAAGGAGGCACCTTTTAAAGTGGTGCTTCTCTTATATTTAACAGAAGGAAGCAACTGATGTATAGGAATGTTCTACATCCCTATACACCCCAGTGTAGCATTTTTTTTTCCTAGAGGCTGTTTGCTGGTATTTCTTTAGCATCTTTTATTAGATGATGAGAGCCATGTATTTATTTTGCTCTGTAAACTGCTTTAGAAATGTTGATTATGATGATGAAGAAGAAAATCAATGTCTAAATATTCTTAATAATAATTTGGCTCAGAAAGCTCCAATTAGGGGAAATGTCTCATTGAAACAAACAGGAGTTGGAGCCTCTTTTGCTATCAAGGCCCCACAGTGGAGAAATTTCAATGTTCATGCACTACAAAAGCCAGGGCTGGCTCAACCATGAGGCCAGCCGAAGCAGTTGTCTCAGGCAGCAGACAGGTGTGGGGTTGTTGTTGTTGTTCAGTCGCTAAGTCGTGTCCGACTCTTCGCGACCCCATGGACCACAGCATGCCAGGCCTCCCTGTCCTCCACTAACTTCTGGAGTTCGCCCAATTTCATGTCCATCGCTTCGGTGACACTATCTAACCATCTCATCCTCTGCCGCCCCCTCCTCCTTTTGCCTTCCATCTTTCCCAGCATGAGGGTCTTTTCTAAAGAGTCCTCTCTTCTCATGAGGTGGCCAAAGTATTGGAGCTTCAGCTTCAGGATTTGTCCTTCCAGGGAGCAATCAGGCTTGACTTCCTGTAGGATTGACCGATTGGATCTCCTTGCAGTCCAGGGGACTCTCAAGAGTCTTCTCCAACACCATAATTCAAAAGCATCGATTCTTCGGTGCACTGCCTTCCTTATGGTCCAGCTCTCACAGCCATATGTTGCTACTGGGAAAACCATCGCTTTGACTATGCGAACCTTTGTTGGCAAAGTGATGTCTCGGCTTTTTTATTAAGTTGTCTCTCCTTCCACTACCTGGATTGGAAAAGGAAGAGGAGACAAAGAAGAAGAGGAAATGTGGAAGGGAAGAGAGTACAGTACTGTCATGAACGAAAGGGGGGTTGTAACCCCTGACACACACCCCCCACTCGCCCACTTGGTTTGAACCCGCAGCTTAGTGAGGAACCGCCTTGGTAGTTGAAATCCGTTGCCACCAGCCCAGGTACCAGGGTGCCAGTGGAGTTTCCTGGACTAAACTCCTCTCCTAGCAGAGGTATTACCTCAAGGGTTTCTACACTCACTCTTGCAGAGCAAGGAGGCTAATCAATCACTGTGAGCTGGAACAAGGCAAGAAGGGTTTTTATTAAAAGATTGTTAAGGGTAAAAAGAGGTTGGGGTGCCAGAGATAAACATAGGTTACAAACTTAAAACAGTCTAACTGCCACTCAGGCAATAGGCTGGTAGATGGAGCTGCCTACACAGGCCTGGCCTAGCCCAGATTGCTCTGAGGGGGGAAAACATGTAAAACACACGGCCTGGGAAAACACAGACTAAAACAAATCCAAACCTAACGCCTGCTCACTAATACTTGGGTCCTTCCTAAATCCTCTCTCCTGGGCTTCTCCCAGCAGCCACCCACTCTGCCTCCCCACTGAGCAGCTCTCCCTGCGACCATCTAGCAGCAAAGCCCACAGGAGAGAGAGAGATTCCACCCATCCCCTGATCTCCAGCTGGAGACTCACCCGATTGGCCGGCAGCCACTCCTCCTTTCCCCAGCCGGGACAGCTCTGACAACAACAGACCAGGCCCTTGGAAAGTAAACAGAAAGTATAAAACAGAAATAGGTACATGAAACATAACTGTTTCATCACAAGTAGTATGCTAGAATATTGGAGAGTGGGAGGACCAGAGGCTGGAACATCATTGGTTAAGGGTCCAATTTTTGTGCACTGGAATAAGGTACCAAAAGACTGGCACTCCGCCCCTCTCTGGGGATGCTACTGCTAATAATGCTAGTGACTACATACATAGGAACTATTTTCTTTTACGTTAATAAACAAGGCTGACTTAGGGTGCAATCCTAACCTAGAGTTAGGTCAGCATAGTTAGGCTGGCACACGGGCTATCGTAAAGCACATTTGGACCACTCTTGGAGTCAGGGAGGATGGCGCACATTTGTGTGCTGGCCTCTCTGACCCAGAGAGTGGTCAAACATACTTTACAGTGTCCCTTGGGCCAGCCAAGCTTTGCTGGCCTAACTGCCAGCCTAACCCCAGGTTAGGATTGTGCTCTAATTTGGAAAGTGCAATGGAACTCAAATCTTCCACTTGTTGCAAGGAAATGTATGGCTGCAGAAAGTGTTCTCTAAAATACAAGATAGTTTCACCCCGATCCTGATAAGGAAATCTGTGCACTGTGGAGTCGAAAATATATTTTAAAAGGTGATTCTTTTAAGAACTAGATTAGACCTAATTATGTTTTTGAAACCATGGTAATTCATTTTGGTTTTTCAGTTTTATCTCTCAGCCACCCTTAAATCTGATTACTGATCTTCTAAATCCTGTAATCAATGTATTTGCTAGCTTTTTATTTTTATGATGTCTTTAAGATTTTATGTATATTGCTTGTGATCAAGAATTAAAATATGTATCCATCTACTTTCCTGGCATAATCATGATTAAAATGGATAATACTTTTCCAAAGTTTCCCCCGCCCCCACAAAGAACTCTGAAATGGTTTAGGGGAATTAAGAGATTAGAAATGAGATTTAAAGACTAGTCAGTGGTATGCTACTGAGGAAACAATTGAATTTAAGACTCTTTCAGCTGTAAAGCCAGATGGATCAAAGGGTTGATGGGAACATTGGGATAAAAGACTTGTTCGAACCTATGTTAGGAATTAAATGTTGATTCTAATGTGTTCTTTAAACCCCCAAGTTCTTAAGCACTTAAAACTGCTTCCCTGAAAAGTAGTCATTATTTATAATGGACTGTCGGGGTATGCTTCCTTAACTACTAGCATTTCTGGATAAAATTGGTGCCGTATATACATTATGATCACTTAGAACCATAATCCCAAAAACAATCCAAACAAAGGAAATAATTTGTGTGAAGTTTATTTTATTGTAACCTTTCTCCTCACACAGTAAGGGGAGAAAAATAGATCTTTCTGGTGCATTGAGCTGTTTGTTCACTAGGGTCAATAGTTAATCCCTTACTGGCAGGGCTGGCTCCAGAAATGGTGGGGCCCAATGTGGGGCATTCCTGTGGGACCCCCCACTCATCAAGAAAAGCACTTGTGATGCCACACTTGGCACCTGGAAATAGTTGGTGGTGACATGATGACATAACGGCCAACTGCTTCCAGGAGGCCAATTTTGGGCAGTTTGGAGGCAGGGTCAGGTGGGAGGGCCCATGGGAAAGCTGCTCTGCTCACCCCACTGATTTACAACCCATAGAGATCCCGGATGCAGCAGCAGATGATATTCTCACTGCGCTGGTGTGGGGCCCCCCAAAATGTGGGGCCCAATGTGACGACATTGGTCACATTGGCTTAAGGTTGGCCCTGCTCACTGAGATCCCTTATAAGGGATGAATATTGCTACAGAGCTGGTACAGGTCTGAGAAGACCCATCATGGAACATGAGGCTTAAAAAAGGTTTTAAATACCTGTTCCCTTACAAAGCCTCCTGCTCCTCCCACTTTTTAACACAGCTGCACTAGCAGCGGGTGGGGTGGAAAGGATAGGATTGGGCCATAACTCTGTGTTGGTTTGGGACCAAATATGCACAGCCATTCCAGAAGCAATGGATGCTAAACCCAGCAAGTCTGATTGTGCTGGGAGTAAAGTGTGCCTCATCTCTCGGGTTTAGTTAAAATGCAGGTGTTGAAGAGGATTGGACTAATGGCCCCTACTCTTTTTTCCAGTTCTGCATTTCACATTTGATCTTGCATTGTGACCATGATTCAGGAGGAATTTACAAGTCTGAAGGAACCCTTTGACATATTGGAAGTATGTAGTGAGTGACCCTTGATTTTTGTGTAGTCATTATCTGTGTACAGTTTTATTTCTTAAAGGCATTAGGTCCAATTCTGCAGGCTAAAATCTGTGGAATTTACGAAAAAACAAATCCTGATAGAAATCAGAATTCTGTGCTATGAGCAAAGGCAAGATTGATTTATTAAAAGCTGATTATTACATTTCTTTCTGTTATAGAACCATTGCTTAAATCAACATTTGCTAAAATACTGAAGAACTGTTCTGCTTGAGAGATTAAGGGTGCAATCCTAACCTGGAGTTAAGCTGGCGCAGTTAGGCCAGGAAAGTTTGACTGGAACAAGGGACACCGTAAAGTATGTTTGGACCACTCTCCAAGTCAGAGAGGCCAGCACGCAGATGTGCACCATCGTCCCTGTCTCCAAGAGTGGTCCAAACATGCTTTACGGTGCCCCTTGTGTTGGGCAGACTTTGCTGGCCTAACTCCAGGTTAGGATTGTGCCCTAAATCCTGTTCTTTCTCCTCTGCACATGCAGCAATGTCAAAATGGCTACAGCTGCATCCTGGGGGGGAGTTGCAGTGGTCTCCTCCGGGTAAGCTTCCATGGTACAGGGGGTCTACCTGGACCTGTGCTAGCTAAATAGCTGGCACGGGTCCACAGATCAAGTCCAGGAAGGGGTCAGGACAAGACGCTTACCATTGCCACCAAACCCGCCCCCTTCCCAGACCTGATCCCCCTTCCCCTGCAGCCCCATGCATCTGAGTGCTGGACTGGATGGCCATTTTGAATTATCCAGCAGGGTCTGGATAAAATTTTGGATAATATTCTGGTTGTACTACTTAAAAGGAAGGCATGGGCAGAAGCAGCTCTGTAGCAAGGCAAATATTACCTGTATCAGAAGTGTGTAGGTTCATTAAAAGTTTTAAAGATTACATTGATACGCTCACCCCATTGCGTCAGTGTGGTGTTGACACGAGCTATTTCTGCAACCTGCTATAGGGATGGGTTCAAACAGGGCCAGCCCAACCTGACCTTATGACATGCCAAATGCTGTCCTGAGGCAACTGCTTCAGTTGGCCGCATGGATGGATCAGCGCTGGAAACCTTAACATCAAATCGGATTGACGCATAGAGCAGGTAGTAAATCCAACATAGAAAGCAGAGCTTATCGTTGTCTCGACGAGAACCTGGTTTTACCAGCCTTTCCACCATCTGGAACACATGTGCTGGATCGTGCAGATTGCAGAGGCTATAATGAGATAAAGAAATATTTAATCACAACCATCCTAAGCATTTATTATCTGTACTCTAATAACTTGACTTTGGCCCAAGGAGAGTTCCACCTGCACTACTGCCACCCAGGGGCACAGATAAAGAAGTGCAGGGGGATGCAACTGCACCGGAAAACAAACCTTAGGGGGGACAACAAGCTGAGCTTTACATTAGTGGTCAAAATTGTGAAAACCTTGTTATGTAGGAATACTACCATCTGGTAAAATACCTCTGGAAAAGTAATTTAATGCAGAATGCAATGAACAAAATTGGAGTGTAATATATTTACTCTATCAAATGTTACGACCAAACCCCCAGAGAAAACAAAAACACAACTGTGACATCACTTCCTGTTGTGATGTCACTACTGGGGCAACTTTTTACCCTCTGTACTAGGCTACACTTTCATTAGCTACTCCCTCCTGCATTCTGTTCTTCCATTTCAGCCACATCAAGTACTTCAGCCTCTGTGTCCACAGAGAGCAGTTTGCTCCCTGAAATCTGATGCCAGCCCGGCAGATTTGGGAGACAAAATAAGGGGCAAGAAGACATAGGGCAAGCATCTGGATCACCATGAGGTATTCTGGATTTTGGATGTGAAATGCTTGCAGCAGACAGCATGCATGTGGGAGGTAAATAATGACTACCTTAATTAACATTAATTAAAAAGTAAATAATGAGGTTCAGGAGGATTTGGAGAGGAAAGATTGCAGGACTTGGAAAGAACCAAGGTGAACTAGTTGGCTTAGGTCAACTGCCCTTCTTCCATTGCAAATGTTTGTGATAAGAACATAAGAAAAGCCTCACTGGATCAGGCCAAGGGCCCATCCAGTTCAGCTTCCTGTATCTCACAGTAGCCCACCAGATGCCCGAGGGAGCACACAAGCAGAGGCATATCTCGGGTATTGCGTAGGGGGGGCAAGAGCAATGGGCACCGTTTGCCATGAAGGCGCCAATTGCCCTTACCCCCCCCCCCAGCACAGTGCCCAAGAAGATACCTGAGCCGCGGCCGAGGGAAGCAGCACCCCCCCCAGCTCGCCAAGCAGGGGAGGCACATGGTTTCTCCCAGGTGCAGATCGCCCAAAATTGCGTGCATGGTGGCCGAGGGAAGCCGCACGCCCCCCAGCTTGCTGAACCGGGGAGGCGCACAGCTTCTCCTGCCTGTCACTGGGGCAAAATTGGCCGAACCATGGTGGAGAGAAATCACACCCATCAACGTCATGATGTCGTGATGTCATGACATTGCGTGCCATGGGCGTGGTTTCACCTTGGTACGCCTCTGCACACTAGAGAACCAGATACTTGCATCTTGCTGCCACTCCCCTGCATCTGGCATTCTAAGATAGCCTATTATCCTTGCACCACCCCCAAGGAAGACACCAGACTGAGGTTGGGGTTTAACTTCAATAAGCACAAGTGACCAGTTTTTAAGTCATGAAAACTACTGAATTGTCCCTCCATTGCCAGATACAATGTACCATTATCTTTCCCCGTGCTAAACATATGTAGGTCAACATCCTTTCATCCAACTTCTCCAAAATTTAGGCAGCTATTACCACTCACTGTGAAGAGCACTCACTCCAAATTTTATAGCTATAGGATCAATCACCTCAATTGTACATCATTTTAATGGAATGCCTTTTGCCTTAAGTACTGGACCACCCCTTACGCACACACTTGCAATACACATACGTACTGACTGTCTCATCTCTGATGCCTAAACAGATGAATGAATCTGATTAAAAGTTGGCTAGCAGCAATGTCAGGATTTTCTCACTCAGTCATGTCCATAAGGTTAATTTATAGCTAGCTATGCACTGCTGTGTTTATATACAATAGTCTCATTTGATTCACAGCCCTTCTTTCAAGGCTGCAGGATGTGCAAACAAAAGCCATCTACCAGTGGGAAATTACTTGCTGAACTATTTTCAAAGGACAGACCAAGTTTGTCCTTTCAAAGTGTTTTGAAGCCCAAGACTAAAACTTGCTGCACTTATCAATATACTTGTTATGTGGGTGGCGGCGGGATGAAGTGCCTCTACCTCTGCATCAGTACAATGTCACAATCCATTGCATTACAGAAATATTAATTATGGTCATGTTACTCCAGCATCTTAAACAAATACATTGGCAGAATTGTTTTTGATTACAGCACCAAGGCTTTAGCAATCACATATATAATATAGGCCAGGAGGTCAAACCCATTTCATCAAGTGGGTTGAATAGTATTCATGGCTTCTGCTAAGGGTCAGGAGTGACATCATTAAGCAGGAAGTGACATCATTAAGCAGACATTGACCGGAAATAAGTTCATTGTTCTAACATAGAAATGCATTAGTGCAAATGACAAAAGAGAAAATGTGCAAATTGTTCATAATTTTAATATATGAGAGAACCCAATTATAATGGGGGCCAGAGAAATTACTTCCATGGGCCACATCTGGCCCGCGGGCCTTTGACACCCCTGATGTAAGCCATCTGGTCTGACTCAAGAGGAGGACAGCACAGTTGATGCCCTTGATCCAGCTAAAGTAGTATCCACAGAACAAGCTCGCATGTAAGAAGCTAGCCATGATTACCATAAAACCCATTGCTTTCAGCGGGGTTTAGCCATGACTAAGGGTACAAAACCAAAAGGGACGTGGTGGCGCAGCGGGTTAAACCGCTGCTGCTGGGTTTTCCAACCGGAAGGTTGGGAGTTCAAGGCTGCGTGACGGAGTGAGCTCCCGTTGCTTGTCCCAGCTCCTGCCAACCTAGCAGTTCAAAAGCACCTAAATGCAAGTAGATAAATAGGGACCACTTCAGTAGGAAGGCAACGGCGTTCCGTGTGCTATGGCGTATAGTCATGCCGGCCACATGACCACGGAAGCTTGTCCTTGGACAAAACGCCAGCTCTACAGGCTTTGAAATGGAGATGAGCACCGCCACCTACAGTTGGTCATGACTAGACCATCCGGTCGTGGGAAAACCTTTACCTTTAAGGGTACAATACCAACAGCACCCTGGGGGCATGTTTATTTGCCTCAGCCCAGTACTGTCACAAACGTGCCGAAACACATGTTCACGTCAGTACAGGATGCACTGCAGCAAAGCTGCAGGGATCGCCCAGGAAGTTGTCCCCACGCTGGCTGAGTTTGGCCAGCATGGCGGCTTTGGAGGGCGGGAGGGAGGCAGAACAGGGCAGGGGAGGATGGAGGGAGGGGTGGCCCTGTGGGTGGACTGGCCCAGGAAGTGAGGTGCAGCCCAGATCTGGCCATTAGGCCAGCTCCTAATCCCCGTCCCCAGGCCACACAGCCCCAATCCAGGCCTCTTGGGCTTAGGTTTGCTATTAGCAGGCACCCTTGCCCCTTGGTGAACTCCAGTGGCCTCCTAACCTGTATAGGATGTAGTGCAGGCTAGTTGGCCTGCCTGCTCCTACGCAGATTAGGATTGGGCTGTAATTTCTAGTGGATTGTGACTGACAAATTTTGCACAAGCATGGAAGACAGCCCATGTTTTGATGAATGAGGCACAGGTGGTTGTATCCTAACATTTACTTATGAAAAAAAAACCGTGTTTGCACAAGGGCAGAGGATGATCTTCCTTACCTCCAAATTAAACTTTTTTCTGCTTTTTACGCCGCATGAACAAAACAGTATTTCAATTTAGCTAATCTCTTGTGCGAGCAGAAGGGTATGCTAATTTATTTGCATTTCATAATACATGCTGACATCCTATTAAAATGATGGTTTGTATCTTCTAATGGAAATTTAAAAAGTTAAGTAGCTGTGATATCTGCTGCAAAAGAAACACAGGAGCTCTGCTGTTGGAGTAAACAATGGTAACTGCTTTAATTGAAATAAGTATATGTAGCAAAATAGCTCAGTGGACATACCTACCTACAGTATGCAGATACTGAAAGTCTACTTTGTGCTGCATTTATTGGAAAATCTAGTAAGAACTGAACATGAGCACATTAAGGTTATAATGCATGTATGTGTCATTGAGGGTAAGGACCATTAAGTTCAGTAGAAATGGCTTCCTATCATAATAAATACATAGTCTTAGGGCACAATCCCAGGAGCATTGACGCAATGTCGTTCCAACCAGCACATTTTTCTAACAGCCCGATCATATCCCCTACGCGAGCCCACGATTTTGCAGGCGCAGATCCGAGGAGCCCAGTGGGGAGACTCCTGCTGCCTCTTAAGTGGTGCTGGATACAGCGTAGGCCCACCAGCCTACCTGTTCCGGCGCTACTTAGGATTGTGCCCTGAGTTACAAAGAATCAACTTCCAGTCCTCCTTGCCTATGAACGTAATGGTATGGACCCTGCCATTGCAGGTCGAAGGTGGGAGCTTGCATAAGCAAAGTTTCCTCCTCAGGCCCAGCCTGAGCCAAGGTGGTGCCTGTTCTGCCAAATTCCTTTTCTCCAGTCTTACGTCCACAGACTAATATTTGTCTTTTGTGCCCTGTATTTAAAGCTAGAGATGTGTAGGCCTGAAGATTGAAATGTTATGTTTCACAGCCTGAAAAGTTACCGTGTGCAACCGCAGTTACCTCTAACCACCAGCAGGGGTCCTGCTCCATCTTCTGTAAACTTCTAGAAATCAGCCAGCCCTGCCAAAAGTATCCTCTGTCCACTCCACAGATCACAGAGGAGTTTTACATCGGCTCAGCTGTACCAGTGTTAATGGTCATTCATCTGCCCTGCAGTGTAACCTCATGTAGAAGCAAATAGTAATGAGATACACAATTCATTCTGAGCTGAAAATAACCGTTCATGAATTCACCCATCCAATCATCCACTTTGATTACTAATTCCTCCCAGGGGGTTGCGCCCCAATACCGTCATGTCATGTCGCCTGCATCATAATGTCACAATGTGTGAGACCTTGATGCTGTGACCCGGGGGATTTCAAAATCACCTGGGCCGCGGCAGTGAATGTACCAGGAACTCCCATCTGCTTCTCAGATCGGGGAGTGGTTGGGAGCGCCTGTCGCACTCGCTGCCACGGCTTGGGTGAAATCCTCTGGGCTGTGGCAGTGTGTGCGCGCCAAATGCTCTCGTCTGCTTCCTAAGCCAGAAAGCGGCTGGGGGTACCTGGGCTCTTGTTGCCCCAGCTCGAAGGGGGGCTTCGGTGCATCACTTCCCAGAGCCAGGGAAGGCGCGTCGAGGCCGGCAGAGCCTCACCTCCAAGAACACCACAGGGGTGGGGCGCTGTCGGCCTCAACTGAATTCTTAGGGGCACAAAATTTTGCGTCCCTAAGAATTTTGCGCCAGGGACAATGCCCCCCTTGGCCCTCCCACGTTACATCTCTGCATCGTCAGTAGGTCCTATCTCCATTTTTACTGGCTCCACAACCCCTTTTTCTCCTTGGAAAGAGTAGTGCTTGTCTGGAGAAACCCATTGCAGGTCAGGAGGCTTATGCTGGGGCAAGGTGATTTAAATTCTTTTTCCCTGCTGAAGTTTCTTGATCTGTCCTCCCTTCTGTATACAATATGACCAGTGATGTCATCCGAGTGCGCCAACTACCGGAACGCTCGGATGATTGACAGCCCTCCGCCCCTATGGCGGAGAGCTGCCACGCACCCCCAAGCCTCACTGCACCGGAATCGCTCCATTTTAGAGTGATTCCGGATGCAAGGGAGGGTGGGCGGGCCCAGCAGCAGCTCGCCTGTCCTCCGAAGCAGCGGCGCGGCCCGGGACCTCTGAGGAACTAGCGGAATGGAGTACCGGGCCGTTCCGCCTGAATGACGCCTCTGAATATGACTGTTTTTTGGCACAGCTGTACCAGCGGGCATGGTGGTGGTGAATAGGATTGGGCTTTTTTTTTTTTTGAAGTCTTCCAATCCATAGTTGAGATTATTTTATTTGTTTATTTATTTCTTTGAATTTATATCCTGCCTTGGGAAATGCCCAAGGCAGCTGACATGGGGAGGCTAGTCTAAACCACAATTTTTTCAATTGGGGGTATGTTTGTTTTTAACAAATATACAGTATTCTGTGATTGACCGAATCCTCAGTCTCAGATGTAGGCATCACAGTGTGGTTCTCTCCTCTGGCTGGGTGCCATCAAGCTTCAGCAAGCAATCTAAGTCCAGCCTGGACAGGTCCTCAAAGTTGTTCTCTGTTCTTTTGCCAGCTGGCCTTCTCACACATTCCCACACTGGCTGATCAGTTCCACGGTGACTCCCATCTGCCACCAAAAACAAGACCACAGATTCTCCTGCTTGGCTTCAGGCAGTCCCAGCAGCTCAACCATCAGTCAACGCCTCCTGCCTATATTATCTGAATATAGCCATAGTCAAGACATTTCATTTGAAATCTGCCTTCCAACGTAGTGTTACCCGCTCCTTCAATGGATTCCACAATGCATTCCTTCAGATAATCTTATAAGAATATAGAAAGATGAATATGCTAGTAAGATAAATGAATGTGTTCTCTCCCAGAATCTAAGGCAGATGTTGAACAATGTATAGAAAGCATGTACTTAAGAATATTTTAGGAAAATGGCATGACAAGCATTCTTTGCAAGTTCTGAAGATCAACTCTCACAATCAAAACATAAGAGGTGATTTCAAGAAAAGAATTAGATAAAGGCTGTTCTGAATATACTTTGAGTCATGCCAGTTGAGTTATGGATAATTAACAGGTAGAAAATGAACAAGCACTTAACTGTTAGAGCTGAATTAGAAATGATGAGCCATAACTATTTTAGGGCGCAATCCTAAAGTGAGTTAGGCCGGCATAAGCTGAGCCAGAAAAGTTTGGCCAGCACAAGGGACACCATAAAGTATGTTTGGATCACTCTCGGAGGCCAGCACACAAATGTAAGCCATCCTCCCTGACTCCGAGAGTAGTCCAAACACGCTTTATAGTGGCCCTTGTGCTGGCCAAACTTTGCTGGCTTAGTTTATGCTGGCCTAACTCCAGTTTACGATTGCACTCTTAGTGTGATTATAAAGTGTATGTGCAGAACAAGAAGTGAAGATTAGTCTTGACTTGAAAAGATCAATGTATTGAGCACAACTTCTGTGATTTGGGGCGCAATCCTGACCTGGAGTTAGGCCAGCAAAGTTTGGCCAGCACAAGTGATGCCGTAAAGTATGTTTTGACCACTGTCGGAGTCAGAGAGGCTAGCACACAGACGTGTGCCATCCTCCCTGACTCCGAGAGTGTTCCAAACACGCTTTATGGTGGCCCTTGTGCCGGCCAAACTTTGCTGGCTTAGTTTATGCTGGCCTAACTCTAGTTTAGGGGACGTGGTGGTGCTGCAGGTTAAACTGCTGCTGCTGGGCTTTCTGACCAGAAGGTTGGCAGGTCAAGACTACGCAACGGAGTGAGCTCCCATTGCTTGTCCCAGCTCCTGCCAACCTAGCAGTTCAAAAGCACATGGAAATGCAAGTAGATAAATAGGGACCACTTTGATGGGAAAGTAATGGCATTCTGTGTGCTACGGCGTATAATCATGCTGGCCACATGACCACGGAAGCTTGTCCTCGGACAAACACTGGCTCTACAGGCTTAGAAACAGAGATGAGCACCACCCCCTACAGTTGGTCATGACTAGACCATTCAATCTTGGGAAACCTTTACCTTTAACTCCAGTTTAGGATTGCACTCTGAATCAACACAATATTTTTTTCATAGGTTTAACTAGAAACTGGAAATCTCAAAATGCAGCAAGTTGTTTTGAATATGGCCAGGTTCATTGGAACCAATTGGCTTCTCTGCTTAAATAACTTCTATTCATGAATCTTGATTAAGGCTGATTAAGGCTCCAATCCTATTTGCCCTTTCTTGGGAGTAAGCTTCATTGAACATCATGGAACTTACTTATGAATAGGCATGCATAGAATTGCTCGGTAAAAATGTTTGGCTCCAAAGGTAAATAGCGAAAAAGAAATTGCTTTTATTTATTTATTTATTTATTTATTTATTTATTTATTTATTTTGTGTGGAGCATGCATGATATTCTCCCATTCCCCAAATAACAATGTATCAGATCGGAGTTAACTACATAATTTATGAGTAAACACTCAAAATGTGCTCAGGGAGAATGAATTCTTACAAAAACACCATTAAGTGCCTGCAGCTATCCTGCCATGATTGCTGTTTTCAGGTCAGCAGGGGGGAGAGGGAGCTGGTGGCAGGAGATTCCTCTACAAGGGCCAGTTCATGAAAAGGACAGAGGGGACAATGAAAGGGCAACTAGATCATATCCTAGTAAAAAAAAAAAACACATAAAAACAGCACCGACCCCTATCTTATTTTGAAATGTTCTGTTGGAACAAAACCATTTACCAGGTAAACTGGAGAAAGAAAACTGGAACTCATGGATAAGCAGAAAAAGACACAAGCCTCTATGATGTGGAGAAATGAGTCAACAGACACAATCCTAACCTGGAGTTATCCCAGGAGTGTCGCCAATCCACTGTAAAGTGTGTTTGGACTCCTCTCAGAGCGCAATCCTAACCTGGAGTTAGGCCGGCACAGTTAGGTCAGCACAGTTTGGCCAGCCCAAGGGACATGGTAAAATATGTTTGGACCACTCTCTGAGTCAGAGAGGCCAGCCCATAGACGTGCGCCATCTCCCCTGACTCCGAGAGTGGTCCAAACACACTTTATGGTGGCCCTTGGGCTGGCGAAACTTTGCTGGCCTAACTGTGCTGGCCTAAATCCAGGTTAGGATTGTGCTCTCAGAGTCAAGAAGGGTGGCGCCTGTTTGTGTTGTATTGGTGATACTCCTTGGCTGGCGCAAGGGACTTGTGCTGACCTTCCTCCGGGTTAGGATTGCACCCAAAATGATCTAAAACCAAGACTGAAAACAAATTCTCAGCTGATCTCTAAGGAACAAAACCATGGCCAGCATATGAACTATAGTTTGTTGCATTCTCTTATCCATCATTCAGCTGCTCCCCCTAATGACTACGGCATCAGACTGGAATTAGGACCCTCCTGAAGCAATAGCAACGGAGGATTGCTGTGTCGGTGGTGCGATTTTGTCTAGCAGTCCTCAGCGCAGGGCTTGGCGAAGTTCCTGTATGGATTGTGAGTGCCAGGTGTGCTGAGTCAGTGGGCCTGATACTAACCTCTCTGTCTGCAAAGGCTTTTATCTGTAGATTGATTCTGTTTCTTAAATTGATATGCCGGTCCTTTAACTCAGGGGTGGGCCAAACTCAGCCTTGCCTCATCTACTTCTTTAAAAGATGAGAATATTCATGGTCCAATGATAGGTTTGAAATGTACAAAGATACACTGACTCTTTTAAAAGCAGAGGCACAATTCATCTGCAATTCATCTATGATCCTGAATACAGGCATGCCCTGGTATCCGCTGGGGTTTTGTTCAGGATCTGACTGTGGATACCTGAAACTGTGGATACTGGGGATGCCTTTTTAAAGATAGGAGAAAAGCAGTGGTTTGTTGCAACAAGATTTTAAAAAAGGAGATTTGTTTAATGTTCCCTTACCTTTATAATAGGTGTCCCAATATCCATGGATAACTGAAACCCTGGATACTGAATCAGTGGATACCGGGGCACACCTGTATGTCGTCTTGCTTAAGAAGTACAGTACTTTTCTGAATCAGACCATCCCAGCCTCCTTGAATTTGTCTGGCGTCACTTCACAGACTCCTGTCTGCAGAGCTCCAGTACTGAATCATCCCAGACTGTCTTCTAGCTACTCTGCTACAGGCTGAGAGAGTCACATTAAAACAGATGCCACATGCTGAGTTCAGCCATGATGAGTTTTTAACACTCGCTACTGGAGAGAGCTGTGGCTTCAACAGAGTGCTAAAAGCCAATCCATGCGGCGTTCAGCCAACGGTGCTGTCTTTCACACAAGGAAGCATCAGCCTGCCCTGACTCAGACTCTTGATGGCACCCTACAAAGGCAGGTACAAATTCTTGTCCTCTCCCTGTTGAAAATAAGAGCATTTTTTTTTTCAAAAAACAGATTGCTGAAAGACTATACCAGCCTTCTGTTCTCCAAAATAAAATACATCAAATGCCTTCAAGGAAAATCATTGAAAGTCTTGCATGATTTGGAAAAACTGTCCAGACTGGAAAGGCATCTGAGAATGGTGTTTGCTGCAGCTGAGTACCTGGTGCTTTACCAGTTTCTTGAAGTGAGCGTATCAAGTATGAAAAGCAAACATGGGTCTTTTAAAAAACCATGACTCCTTTGTTAAACTGCAGTCATAGTAAATCTGGCATGGCTGAGTATTGGTCCACTGACTAATTTGTTCTTTGTTAAGACACTAAGGGTGCAATCCTAAACTGTGCTGGAACAGGCAGGCCAGCGGGCCTGCACTGTATACAGCCCAGCTTGGGAGCAGGCATGTTCATGCCCTTACGCTGGTGTTATGCTCCAGCTGCCCCAATGAGCTCCTCGGATCTGTGCCTACTATTCAGCAGGTGTAGAGCCGAGGACACCGTGCAGCCCATATCAGGACCGTGCAGCCTAGGGATGGGAACTTGGAGGCTGCCTAATGCCCGCATCCAGCGGCATCATGCAGCCGGAACGCTGGGCGGGAGGAACAGGTGAGCAGCAGCCCACCCGTTGCATACCGGTCTGTTTCGCCGTCTTCCCTGCCCCTGTGGGGGCGGGGAAGACAGTGAAACGGACCGGAACGCAATGGGCGGGCTGCCGCTCACCCGTTCCTCCCGCCCAGCGTTCCGGCTGCATGATGCCGCTGCCCGCATCCCAACTTCACCCCCCTCCCCAGGCCAACATGCCTCCCAACCAGAAACACCCCTGTGCCATCCAGCTTTGGCTGGTGCAGGAGCGTTGCGCCACTGGCTTCGCCTGGCGTTACTGGGCCGATGCTGCTACCAGCATCAGCCCTGTGGGTGCAGCGCTGGCAAGGGACGGCATTCTCGCACCTGCACTGCACTAGACCAGGCATGTCAAGCCCGTTTCATCCAGCAGGCCAAATAGCATTTCTGATGCCTGCTGAGTGCTGGAAGTGATGTCATTAAGCAGGAAGTGATGTCATGAATCAAGTCAATAAGCAAAATAAGCACTTTTTCTCAATTAGGAACTCATCATTACTTGCAATAGAAGAGAAAATATGCAAATCTTGGTCATAGGTTCAAGATATGTGGACCGCCCTGTCAAGGTTTGCAAAGCACCCAAACCTAGAAAATTTGTAGGCCTGAAGAATACAAGGCCTGACAGAGGCAATCACGAACAGCTGTGATTGTAAAAGTGCTGAATCACAGCACAGGTGAAGGTACTTGCCTCGTTAGGCAAATCGGAGCGTTCTGGTTGGAGCAGAGCTGTACTGAACCAGAATGCTTCCAACACTGGGTGTGGGCAGCGGCGTCATGCAGCTGGAATGCTGGGCAGGAGGGACGGGTGAGCCGGAACGTGGGGGCGGGGAAGACGGCGAAACGGAGTGGTACGCAACGGGCGGGCTGCCGCTCACCCTTTCCTCCCGCCCAGCGTTCCGGCTGCATGAGGCTGCTGGGTGTGGGTTGTAGTTGGTGTGTGGTGTATGAAGTCTGTGTTTGCTGTGCTGTACTGCTGTAAATATCTTCAAGTAAAAGCAGAGTTGGTGGAGGAATCCTTCAGCATCTGTGTGTTTCTTCACTCGGTGTCCTTGAGCTGCAATTCTGCTACTCTGCCTGGATAGCTTCACATCTATCCCTGACACGCCCTTTCAGCCTGAGAGCTCAGCAGCTGACAGCTGACAACCCAGCAGCTGATGGTGGTGCTGGGAAAACTTGAGGGCCAGCTAAAGAGATGTCATGGGCCACATCCGCACGCCCCCCGCCCCATGCCTTATGCTTGACATTTCTGCACTTAGGATGAACCTCTTGCTGGACTGTCTTGTGGCACAGATGATTATAATTATATCATTTCAGAAAGGATAACCGTATTATATCAATTTCTATGAGTGCAAGGGATTGAACTCTTTGAGATTTCTTTGGTTCTCCTATTGACGCTATTTATACCAGTGTGTAAAGGAAGGGAAAACAGCCATTAAGACTGGCGAAGAAGTAAAGAACATGCCTTCTGAGATTTTCCAAGCATTTCCGTCAGTGACGGGATCTGGGAATGAGGAAGCGGAACGCTGGGCAGGACTTACGCGTGATTGGCTGCCCATCTGTTCCGTTCTGCGGCTGCCCTGGCCTCGTCGGGGTGCCTGCCCGCTGGGGGGGACGGGTGGGGGGCACGCCGGGTGCCTAGGCGAGCAGCGGTGGGGCGCGCCAACCGGGGGCAGCCCCCCCGAGGCCAGGGCAGGCGGCGGAACGGAATGGACGGGCTGCCAATCACACGTAAGTCCCGCCCAGCATTCTGCTTCCTCATTCCCAGATCCCGTCACTGATTTCCGTACATGTAATATGCAGAAAATACTGTCAAACGTTTTAAAGTGGGCGTTGCAAACATCCCTGAGACATTATGAGCTACAAATAAAGGATGCTGTGCTGCATTCCTTAATCCAAGGTTCTTTTCTTCTTGTCATGCTATCAAGTGCTGAACCAAACTCAAATTCGCTTAGCAGGAGCTCCCCACTACCAAAGCCGGCTTAAAATGATGAAGCAGAACAGATTATATTGTAGAGGATGTGTGGAGGGGTTTTTTTTAACATAGCGAAAGCAACATTTAGAGCTCCTCTAAGTGCCACATTTCATTGAGAGCATGTAATGTTTTCTACAAAATGACAATAAATAAGGGCTAAATAACTGGGCAGTGCCCATGAATTGATTTAATACGTCGTTAATTGGTGAAATTAGGACTCCACTTTCAGCATCTAACACTACTTACTCATAAATTGTTCCACTTGTTGGGGGGAATGACTTGAAAGTGAATAGTTGCGTTTATAGGCAAGATACAATAGCTAGTGAAGGGTAGGGTCACAACTAGAATTTTTGCCTAATACTATGTTCACCCCCCTTTCCTCCCCCCCACACATCCCGACGTAGCAATTCCAAAATGGCTATCGCTGTATTCTGGTGGTGGTGGGGAAGTTGCATTTTTCTGGCTAAGGGAACATTCAGGGCATAATCCTAACCAACTTTACAGCACCGACATAGCTGTTCCAATGGGTCATGTGCTGCATCCAGCAGTGGAGTAGTAGTCATGGAGGCCTCCTCAAGGTAAGGGAATGTTTATTTCCTTACCTCAGAGCTGCATTGCCCTTACCCGGTGCTGGAAACCTGGTTAGGATTGCTCCCACAATCCCTTATTTATAGGGATAAGCCTTTGCAAAGCAGAGGGGTGTATTCAGAACTACTCTAGCAAATCTGTTGGACTTACACAGTGGGATGGAGATTGGGTCCAAGAAGAGGTATAGGATTTGGTGGCTGACAAAGCCTCCCCCTTCTTGGACCTGATCCACCACCTCCCACCCCATTGCCACTTCTAGACATAAGCAATTGATAAAATCTTTCTGAGAAACTTGGTTTGGTGACTGAAAGAAAAAAAATCACCATAAAAGGAGTCAGGGAAGGAAGGAGCCATCTCTATCATGGCTCTGAGGTTTCAAGAGAAGGCCTGGCCAGGTGGGCCCTCTGACAGATGTAGGCCATTGCTTCTCTGGGGAGCCATGGAAACCAGCCAGGGGAGCCAAAGAACCCCCACAGAAAACCTGCTGCGGAAATCCAATGTATAGGATTGTAATCCTAATGGGGAGCTGTGGCCAATGGCCCAGTTGGTCAAGGGAGCTGACAATCAAAACCGTTTGGGTATCGCTGATGTAGGCTCTCAGCCAGTGCCCAATCTGCCCAACCCCTAATGCCCTGGACCACAGGAACAAGACTGGAGGGCTGGAAGTCATGGAAGAACAGGATGGCGTTGAATTGTATACGGTGAGGCTGCAACAAGCGGCAAGCTTCACGAGCACGTAGTGAATTACTATTCTGTCAAAAGTTGGATAGTATGTTTAGTAAACAAGATCAGGAGTAACCAGTCATGGAGCTGGGTGTACTGTTAGATGATGAATGTATGGAAGAGAAGAAAGCCTCTGACTAGAGAATTGACAATTGAGAGCAGCTTCTGGGAAGAATTGTGTGTGCAGCGATTGGCACACAAATTCCCCAGTTTGAAGCAGAGATAAGGGATTAGGGGGGCTAATTTTGGAACATGAACTTGCCTTAAATTCACAGGTGAAATATCAATAAATTGTAAAAGATTTATTTACTGTCATGCCATCTGTATTTAAAAAAGTGATGATATATATCTGGTTTCTTGGAAGAATGACTTCCCATTTTTAAAGACCTTTTTTTTAAAAACACTGTCTAGTGTCTTCTGATAGACTGTGTGGTACTTTGCTACAGTAATGCTTCATCAGGTCTGGCTGAGTTTAAAAATTGATCGGTGTACAGCTCGCTCACTTTGAACTGCCAACACAGGCCTTTTGTCTTTTCCAGCATTTAATCTCTGCTTTGCTGATGCCAGAGTTCAGGTTAGTTTGTTTCCTGTCTGTAAGGGTCCCCCCCTCCCTCCAGGAGGTGTAGGCTATCGATTCTCACAGACGTTTTCAGGTCAAAGCAATGCTCTGTCATTAACAGTGCAGCATAAAGATCTGAGTGACTTGTAATATCAAGAGCCAAGGAAAAAATGGCAGGAAGTCTCTTATAAAGTAATGGTGTATGTCTGTGTGTCTCTGTTGGCAAGCAGTGATTGCAATGCAAAAATAATATGGCACTGTCCACAACAATTACAAAATGTTGTCTATACAGGTGTTTCCCCATAGCCTCAGATTTACTTATCTGCGGTTCTCTGTCCCCAGCACCCATGTCTTATCTGTAAAAGGAGACCCTCTACTTACTGTGGTGCCAAGACCTCATCTCTCTTCATTGCAGTCTGTTATAGAACACTAGAGAAGAACGTGAAAAGTAGCCATCTGGAATGCTGGAGGAGGGAGATGGACAGCCCAATCCTAGGCTGCCCTATCATTGGAGCTGCGACTGCAGTTCTGGCAGTGGGTGTCGCAAACATGAGAGCAAACAGTGACAGTGGGGAAGCCTGCACTGCCCTGTCAACACTGCAGATCAATACCTGGCTGCCAATGGAGCACAGGTAAATGCTGAGCAGTGCAGGATTGTAGGGAGGATGCTCCAACCTCATCAATGTGCTCCTTGGCCTTGTGCCTGCTAAACAGCAGGTGCAGAGCTGAGGCGGCCACGTGGCCTGAATTGGGGCCGTGTGGTCTCCTGGACAGGCTTAGGATTTGGTCTTATGGCTGAATCTGGAACCCGCCCAGATCCCGCCCTCCCTCTGCTCAGAAACATCATCCCCCCACCAATCCTGTGCCTGTTTCGGCATGGAGCCTCCCTCACACTGGTCGGCTTTAGCTAATGTGAGGGAGGCTCCATGCCGGAACGGGCACAGGATTGGTGCACTAGTGCCAACGCAGGGGTGCCACTTGGTGCCCCCGCGTCAGTGCGACCAACATCGTGTCAACGCTATCATGTTGTGTCAATGCAACGGGCGCGCTTGGATTGCTCTGCCCGTCTCCTTCCTCTTCCTTTAGATCTGCCAGTGAAGAAGGAGGGTGAAATAGTCTCAACACCTCTCACCCACTAGTTCTTTTATCTGCCCCTTTCCTATTGATGTAGTGGACAAGACTTCGAGCTACATCACTTATGGTGATTCTAGCTGCATAGCTCTTCCATGTTGTTAGGAGACTAGGTAGTTTGGAGACTGGACACAAACCCACACAAGTATCTGAAAATCCAGTCAAAACCAAACTAGCACAATGTTAACTCAGAACATAATCATTTGCCTCTTGAGCTGGCACAACCTTTTTATAATCTGATAGCTACTGCTGAGAAGTAGCATCTGGAACACAGTTAAATTGAGAAGTAATCTGCAGTTTATAATATTCCACTAGGAGGTGCAAGAGTGTAATCTTCTGCAAGGCCCTTGCCACAGTTTTCAGGACATAGTTATTAAGTGAATAGGGACCCACAAGAATCAAAGGAATTCTGCCAATTTAAAATGTAAAAATAATGACTATTGATTTATACATTGGGAAGCTTGAAAAGGCTACTGTATTCTTTTGCTATTTGGTCTTAGTGTCTTTGCTGATTATTGAACGCATCATCATCATCTCATTGGGTGCTTTTTTTTTTAACTGTAAAGTAGTATTTTACATAGGGTTCTGATTTCAATTGGGCTACAGGGCTTAGTTAGTTCCATGTCCTTTTCCCACAGAAAATCATCTTCCAGAAAGGCATGTTTAACCTCAAAGGTGGCATGTGTTACATTGGACAACAGCCACAGAAGTAGTTAAGCAGGAAAATGGCGAAGAAATTAGCACCCCCTATGTCTACCTTGTCATCTTGATCTGGTCTGGGCTCTGGCATAGATGCTACTTTAGAGCAGGGGTCTCCAAACTTTTCAGATATGGCCGCATCACATATCTGACACTGTGTTGAGGCCCAGAAAATAAATAAAAAATACATAGAGAACTGATGTGGTGAGAGTTTGATTGAATAGAATAGTGGGTGGGGTGGAAGGAGGTGGGGAGCAGAGGGCAAAATTGACTTGCCCAGGAAGAGGGGAGAATGGATGTTGGAAAACCATCAAGCAACCTACAGTGCAAGTCCCAAACTTTTTTTGGTCTCAGTTTTTGTTCCGTATAAATTTAATGTAGACATTTATATTTATATTTATATTTACATTCCAGGTCTCCCAGCATCAGTATATATCCCAGGGCTTAAACCACAAGAGGCCTTGAGCCAATGCCTGCTGCTTGCGTCGGCCCGACATGGTTGCAAATGTGCTTTAAGGCATATCTGTGACAAGAAATCAGGCAACAGGCTCACCGACGGTGGTGGGGAGCCCTGATAGGTTGTCCCTGTGCTGGCCAAGTTTGGCCAGCGAGTGGGCTTTGGAGGGTGGGGGAGGCAGGCGAGGCGAAGCAGGTGAGGGGAGGGTGGCCCCATGGGCGAGCGGGCTTGGGGAGTGGGGTGGAGTCAGGATCTGGCTGTCTGGCCAGATCCTAACCTCTGTCCTGGGCTGTGCAGCCCCAATCTGGGCTGCTCAGGCTTGCACCTGCTATTTAGCAGACACAGGTCCAAGCAGCCCCATAGGCCTGCTTGGTGTTTACCCTGGGCTCCGGCGTCAAGGGGGAGGGGCCACATACGAGGTTCGGTTGGAAGCCATAAAAGACAGTTTTGCACCCCTCTGCCACTGTAGGAAGGGAAAGTGCAATCTGGGGTTTGGCAACGCAAAGACAGTGGATAGTGAAGAGGAGCTGCAAGGGGCCATGCACAGGAGGGGGAAGGGCATGGTTCAGGAAGGATGCCAGCAAGGCCCAAACACAAGGTTGACTGAGGTGGTTGCATAAGATAACAGATTGGCTGTGAGATGCTCACCTCCATCCGCCCCTTCATTCTACTGCTTCCTTCCACTCCCTGGACTGGACAGGGGGGGACAGAGAGGAATAGTGAGGAGAGTGGTGGGCTAGAGCTCCACCTCCCCTCTTCCAATCTAGGGACTGGGAGCAGCAGAGATTGGAGCATGATCAGGTAAGAGGGGGCAGTATTTGGTCCACCTACTCAGGCCCCAGGATATCTTAGACCGGTCCTATAAAGTGCAGGATCATAAGGAAACCCCATTGCCAGCATGAGAAAGTTTCCCCAGAAACATTTTGATTTTTTTATTCACTGGCAAAGCTGGACTGAATTTACACCAGACTTAACTTTCCCCAGAAAAAAAAAAATAGCCCATGCTAAAGATTTTCATTTACAACTTGCTCGGATGAGATTGGACTTTTCTATGGTTGCGCTCAGAACAGAGGGCTTGCTTTGGAGGCCACCTGGCCATTTATTAGATATAATTATCTCATTCTGTGCCAGGGCTGCATTTCATTGTAATGAGCTTCGTTATTTGTGTGGCTTTGTGTCACTGCCTTTATCCTTAAGCCCCAAAGCTGTTGGATCCAGATTTATAGCTGCAATGGAACATTTGAGACTGCAAGCTCATTAAGCCTAAATTTTTATTATCAGAGAGAGGGGGGGGTAGCTAGCATTCTAAAGCGCAAGTGGGTCTGTGGCAGGATTCATTTTCACTTTTGTGAGCCATCTCACCCTTTGATCAGAGACTTGCCTGGGTCTCTTCAGATCAAGAAAGGTGAGGCTCATTATTTACGCAATGTGGCAATAAGTCCAGCATTGTTTGTGCTTCAAATTTAATACCAGTTAAAAACAAGCATAGATCAGCTATTTTCCTTGTTTATTTGTTACTGGTGTGGAGTCATGTCACGTTCATCACGGCTCCTGCCTCCGCCCCCCGGGGGGCAACTCCTCATTACTGGCTCACCCGGTCGTAAGTGGCTCCTTTCCGTCACTCTGAAACAGGCTTGGACGCAGCAGTTGGATGAGGCGATTTATTCGGGTCAGATGTTTCACACTCATGGGGCCTTGTTAGATCACAGGCCCCTGTCACTGTTTAAATGGAGTAGCGTCTGGCCGCATGTCACCCTTCATCAAGGCCTGCCCTGCCCACCGAGGATGTCTCACTGGACCGAGTCTCTATTCGGGGGTTGTTGGGGGACTGGCCACCCCAAGTGCTTCCCTGGGGTCCAGGTCCTTGACCCCCTTGAGGCCGTTGCCTCTGCCTCCCAAGGGAGGATTGGGCTGGGGGTAACCCTGTGGAGAGGTCCCAGCTCAGGAAGTCTTCCTGGCCAGTTCCCAAATCCCAGGGTAGCCCACAGCCCTTCAGGGCCAGGTAAAGGTTGGGTAAAGGTAAGGCCTTGTCCTTGTCCAACCACCCTCCCTATGTTGCAGCCATGGGGCGGGAAGCATCCTTTCCCTTTGGCTGCCCCACTCTTTATGAGTCAGCCAGCTGCTCCAGCTGGCTCCACCCATTCCAGGCCCCACCCCCAGACTCCACCCCTCTGGAGCTCCTCCCCAGGGGCGGGCTAGGCCTCTGCCTCAAGACCAGCCCTTTCCTCAGCACTAGGAGGACCAGGGTCCCTACTCCTGGTTAAGGCCATCTGGCTTGTTGCCCCCTCGTGCCTCCCGGATGACATATGGCTGGGGTTTCTGACCCATCCCAAGGCTCCGGCACCGCTCTCCACCCCCCAGCCATCCCTCGGGACCCTGCACCTGGTGCCCGAGTGGGGTGCTGTGGCCCCAGGCCCCACAGGTGGGGCAGCATTACCCTGTGACAAGTCACTTTTCTCAATACAAGCCTAGCAGGACTTTCAGGAGTTATCTATTTTCTTATTGTAGAGCTAGGCACTTTCCCATGCGCAAAAAAAAAAAAGTATACGCGTGAAATCTAGTGATAGAATGAAATTTTCTAGTGGGAGAAAATTTGACATAATTCAGAATTAATCCAATGACTTGGATTAAAACATTTTTGATGACTTTGACAAGGTTTTGGCTTTCACTGAGGCCACAATCCTATCCCGTTAGACCAGGAAAGTTTGGCCGGCACATGGGCCACCGTAAAGTATGTTTGGACCACTCTTGGAGTCAGGGGGATGGCACACGTCTGTGTGCTGGACTCTGAGAGTGGTCCAAACATATTTTATGGTGTCCCTTATGCCAGCAAAACTTTGCTGGCCTAATGGTGCCGGCTGAACTCCAGGTTAGGATTGTAGTAGGAGTTGTATTTGTAGTGGGTAGACTGGTTTGCCCTGTTTTCCTCTGTAATAAAGTCCATGCTCTTGTGGTTTCTCTCTCCTTCTTTGAACTACATTTTGTTTGTGTGGTGGAGGGTTTTTTTTTTTTAAAAAAAAAAAACCCTACACCACATGCACAAATGAATTTATTTTCCATGGTCTGAATGGCCAGCTAACCAGAACCAGCTAAAAGTGTGATCTCAAAGGAGAAGTCACATTCAAACCAGGGACATCCTGAGTCCTGATCAAACCATTCAATTGCTTAGCTGCTGTGCTACAGCCAAGCTCAATAGCCTGTCAGGCAGTATTACTTTCAGTAGCTCAGAAAACATTAATTTTTTTATTCCAATAAAAATATGTATCAAAAGTATCAACTGGGAGGGCTATGTTCAAAAGTATCATCAAGGGAGGGCTATTTTCAAGGCACACAATCTGTACGATGAAGAAAACAGAACCGTTTTTGATGGTCACTAATGACATCCATGTTTCCTGCTCATGCCCCAAGGAATCACCAAGCGTGGGTGTTTTTACCCTTAGGGTTGCAAAGTGTCTTTGCTGCTCAGTATGTACTTCCCAGTCCTCCAGGAGAACAGTCTAGGATTAGCTGGTTGCCTTTCAGAAGCCACCTAGGAATGTTTTGCTCCATCTGATTGGCTTGTTGCTCTATTCCTGTCTCAAAGTTCAGCCTGTTTGAGAACGTGTGCTGCTTTATCCAGGGCCTTCACAATGGCAAGCGTGGCAAAGGACAGGGATTAAGAATAGGGATTGTTATTCACTGTGGAGCTTCCATGTAAGCCTGGGTCCATTTGTGAGGAGAATCCCGCCTGCAGCTGGATTGTCTAAGGCTGGCGGTTGGATGCAAAGATGGGCTTGTGTGTGTGGTCACAAGACAAGAGATGGGGAAAAGTGATGCACTGACTGAGCTGCAGAGGCCTTATTTGTAAAGGGGGGAGGAGAACCCGTTCAGCCACCGGGGGCCTCCATTCAGTCTGGCAGGAGCCTTCCTGAAGTGTTTCAGAAGGAGCCCAAAATAAATGAAAACCTAGGGGCCTGGCCATGAGTTAATACGGCCCTGGCAGTGGGGGTGCAATCCAGAATTTCCTCGACCCCTTACAGGGGTCTGTGATGATACACTTGGATTGTCCGTGGGCAAGGAAGTAGGCAATGGCTGGTGGTCTCTGTTCAGGAAAGGAACCCCACTTAAAAAAGGGGTGAAGTGTCAGGGGTGAAGTGACATAGTACCCACTGCAAGATTCTATGTATTAATTTAATAAAATGTAGCCCATTTATAATCCAAACCACATGTCTCATTGTTAGAATCCATAAATCCATTTTCTTACTACACCATCATTTCTTTAGTTTCGTGCCAGTGTAAAGAAAACGCCTTTTGCAAACTCCTTGCTGAAAATAATCTTGAGAATGATAGAACCGCCGCTGAAGACACAGGGAAACAGAAATCGATAGAATAAATTCTTTTATATGACTTGCATTATCAAGCCGTACAGGGCTAATAAACATGCTGAAACACGAAACAGGTTTTCTGCCTCAACAACATTTTCTCAGCTTCGTATCTGAGACAGTGGCTTTAGAAAATGAAGGCTAAAACTATTTTCTTCAGAAAGTCTTCATTTCTAAAAGGGGAGACATAACAGTGATGAGTCAGGAAATGATTATGAAAAATTCATTTACTGTGATGAAGAATATGGCAAAAGAAAACAAAGCATTAATGAAAGCAAATGAATGAAACTGATGCATCTAGCAGCCCAACACTCAAGCACACTTATCCCTAGAACTAGGGTGGAGTGTTTGTTTTGTTCTTAAAAATGCACAAAAACACAAAACCGCATTTTTTCAAAAATTGAAATAGATTACTTTTCCAATTACTGTGGCTGCATCTGCTGCCACTATATCGCCTGTATAATGTATCTAGTACACTTTTAATGCATTTAAAAGTAATAAAAATTAGAACCTGGAATTAGAATAAAAACACATAACACCACTTTCTGTACACACACACACACACACACACACACACACACACACACTGCTTTCTGTGGGTGTAAGTAAAAATATATAGTACACACACACACACACACACACACACACCTCCAGCCATTTGTACCAACTTCGCCAAAGCATAAGATGGCAGCCCAGCTCTTGTGCCACCAGAATGGGGCTCATGGTAGTGGATCATTAGATCTCCTGCCATAGGCTCTGAATAGAATCAGGCAATCAAATATTCCTCTGCCAACTACAGCAGATTCAACTGCTGTTAAAGGAATGGCTAGAAGGAGTGGTTTAGTTCAAATGTTGGCAGCCCTTGTTCTAAGTAATCAGTTTCAATGGAGCCTCTGCATTTCCAACTTGATCTCCATTTTTATTTATCAGTGTATTACATTTCCATCCTACCACATGTTCTTAAGAAAAGCCACATGGTCTATGAAGTGAGAAGCTTATTACAATGCCATTCATAATTGGACTTGTAGCCTAGCAAGTCTAACTGAGCTAAATGATCAGCAGAGAGCATATAGTAATGAAGTGTGCAATGGAATTTTATTTGGATGTCAAACATTGCCTTAAAACTGATATTTCTGAGAGCTTTCCTTAGATAAGGTATTATTATTGTATCCAATGGCAAGTTCTAGCCAATGCTAATTGGCAGATTTAATGGCCTCTTTGGCTGTAATCCATATGCCATGTATTATTGAAAAGTCTCACTTGATTTTCACGGAGGTCTCTCTGAGGCTGCTTTAAATGCTCCAGAATAAGCAGCCTGTGAATTGTGCCTCTCATATATATATGCTCATCCCCATAAAAATATGGGGCTGCACAGGATGTTTTGTCCTGTTCAGGAAGGCCTTAAGGCCTTGAAACAGTTTGTTGTGGCAAGGAAGATACTCAATAGAAGACAAAGGGATTTTATGCAAATGATACTTTCTAAGAACAACTAATTCATGTGTTTCCTCCTTCACCTTCTGTTTCTGAAAAAGCCTCTCTGTGTCGTGCTTGGAGGCCTTTGGTTATAACCTGACTCCTCCTTCCTGTGATAGCTGGCATCTAGCAGACCAACCCCCAAACAGCTTCTCCATGAGCCTTTTCTGGTTTGCCAGAACTCCCTTCCACCCACATCCATACCTCTGAATGATTTCAGGCAACTCTGTGTACTGCTTTCCATCCTACCTCTTCCTGTGTTGCTGATCAGGATATGGGCCCTGTTCGTCAACCCCCAGTTGGCAAAAAGTGGGTGGCCACCTCCTGTGGTTAGTCTCTCACCAGAATGCAGTTTCTTCATTTATTGCTGCAGTCTCCAGCTAGACTCTTCACTGATGCTCATCCCAGAGACGGATTGGGTCACGCAGTCCTAGTGACAAGAGGAGTACGTTGCAATGTTGTTGATGATACAGTACGGGAGGAAAATGACTGTAATAAAATAGACACTTTCCTGCTCTTAGACACACAGCAACTAATGCTGGAAATAATAGTTTATTCTAGGCCCCTGTTATCCTGGCAGGTTTTGTGAGTTGTGTGTATGTCCCACTTGTGGACCCAGCCAATGGGCTGCCCAGAGACAGAGAGCACCGCCCCCTTCACTGGTTCTCCAAACCCGTGCACTGCTCCACCCTGCCCCCATGCCACACAAGCCTCCATTTCAGAGGGGTATGGGGACAAGGGACAAGGGAGGGCCAAACACCACTCACCTCTCCAAGTGGCAAGCTGCCTCATTGCCACCCTCCTCCCGTTTCACCAGCGCTGTGCCCAGGGCATTTGCCCACACACCCTCAATGGTAGGAGAGTGACTGGTACAGCCTTGGACTTCTAGAAATCAGTTCTATCTCAAATCCCTTGAATTGCTCCATTTTATGATGTCTGTCTGTGCTTCCTCCTGACATTACAACAGGCACACACACCCAGCCCAGCACAACCAGCCTACAGTGACTAATACGTAGAGATATAAGAAAATGGTTTGTTTGTTTTTCACAGATTTTGGGTTTTTTTTTTGTTTTACGAATATGAAAAGTGCACACAGCAGTTTTATATGCTTTTATTTCCCTACTGCCAAAAAAAAAAATCATACTTCTACCCATAAGCATTTGTGAGGTATGTGTTCAGAGGGAGAGAAGGGATACAGACACCAAGGTCATTTGACACTTGGGGCCCTTAAATTTATGACACCATTCCCCTTGGCAAAATTATTTTCATTACAGTCACGACATGAATAATAATAATAATAATAATAATAATAATAATAATAATAATGGACAAAGTAACGCAGAGAGTGAACATTTTCTTTTATTAAACTCTCTCTCTCTCTCTCTCTCTCTCTCTCTCTCTCTCTCTCTCTCTCTCTGTGTGTGTGTGTGTGTGTGTGTGCGTGTGTGTGTGTGTGTGTGCGTGCCACATATACAAATGAATAATTCTATCTCATGGATAGGTTGAGGGCAGGTTTTAAACCAAAAATAATAGAATTTGCTATGTTTCATGGATAAATCAAAGGTAAAACTTAGGGTTGTGTGAAATTCCTTGGAAATGACTTACCAATAAGTAGTTGTTCTGAGACAGCAACAGAAAGCCAAAAAGAAAAAAAGAGCAATTTCCCCTTCTCCAAACAGGGAGTTGCAGGCTTTGTGAGGCATACGGTATGGTACCATAGCAGCAGCCCTCATAAACAATTCCCATAAGCGCCTTCACCTCTCTTCCTGCTTGGAGAAGTAAAAATGTTGCTGCCTCAGAACAATTAATGGTAAGTAAAATTGCTCTATTTTCCCCCCACCCTCTTGCATCCTACTTCTTAGCCCAGTCTCACCACCACCACCACCTCACCAAGCAGCTGCCCACAGAAGCTTTATTAACTGCATTGATCGGTGTATAAGTTGACCCATGACTTATACATGAGTATATACAGTAGTAAGTTTATATATTTATATATAACTGTGAAACTGTATGTATAATCATATCAATAAACAATTGAATTTTTTTTATATTAGCCAGTCATCCCCACTGCCTTCTTGGGGCGGCCGCTCCAACACCTCCTTGCGGCCTGCACAGGAGCTGCCCTCTTTTTACACCACGGCTCTCACTATATCTAGCCATCCCTCTGTCCTCCTTCAGGAGCAATTGGAGCAGCCAGAAATATACTGTGCAGGCCAAAAATATACTGAACAAAAACAGTTTTAGCATATTGTAACAACAACATTCCGATATTCAGCTACTTAGCTTTTTTTTGCTGCGTTTACTGAAGCTGTTTAAGAGAGATCCCAGAACGTCGAGCTCTTGAAGATTCTCTCACACAGCAGGAGAGATGTTTTCAGCTATGTTTTACCAAAACATGTGATATTGACTGAAACCAAACTGTTCTTTTGCAGTGCCAAAATGTTCTGGCACGTGTGACTGCTTTTATGTATATATATATATTTATGAGTATGTTGTGCTTGGTTATAGTACTGTAGCCGAGAAAATGGTTTGCTTCATACAGTTAGGCTCTTGTCTCCATGGAAACAGTGAGCTACGTTTTTGACAAATGCACAGTCTGTTTCTTTCTTATTTGTTTAATCGCTCCAATTTTAAAACCACTTTCTGCAGCTACAGTGAACACAGTTCCTAGTTTTGCGGTCCAAAATACATAAAACACTGTTCCCTTGGTTCATTAGTAGTGCTTCTCAAGTGAGAGGGGATAGCAGAGCAACATTTACCATAGGGTTTCTCTGTAGGGGCTCTAAATGTGTGAAGAGACTATTTACTCCACTGAGAATTAAATGGTATTCACTGGTGCTTCTGGCTTATATTCCAAGCTAAACACAGAGCAGGTTCAGATGAGATATAAATACTGCAATCCTATGCAGGTTTACTCAGAAGTAAGATCCATTGTGGTCAGTGGGACTTACTCCCAGGAAAATATGCACATTGGATTTCACTGTTACTAGTGTTTAGATGGCATTGGAGGAGGAGGGGTCAGTCAAATAGCAAGTGGGTAGCAGTGGAGCGGCCTG
Organism: Lerista edwardsae; assembly: GCA_029204185.1. Lineage (NCBI taxonomy): Eukaryota > Metazoa > Chordata > Lepidosauria > Squamata > Scincidae > Lerista > Lerista edwardsae. The sequence continues at coordinate 15,120,592 of JAJKFI010000021.1, read as the reverse complement.
TCCCCAGGTGCCAGATCAGAAGTGGGTGTCACGAGGTATGTGTGCAGATGATCTCCACTTGCTTCCTGAGACAGTGGCTGGAATGCCACTGTGTGGACTTACAATGGCAGCTTCTCAAACTGGCTACTGCACCCCTTCCTGCGGCTCTCGAACATGAACACAAAGAGAACCCAGGTTCTCTGGGAGAACCCGGAAGTGATGTCATGATGTTCATGACATGATGTGAAATCATTATGATCATGACATGATGTGACATCATGATATCATCATGTGACATCACAAATTCACTACCCCAGGAGCCGCTGACCCTGGCCACACTTCTGGGAAGGGTTTGGATGATAACTACAGCATGTTGTTTTAGAACCCAGAATGTGCACTTTGAGGAGGATCAGAACATTCTCATGAATGTCCCTGATTGCATGGTGAAAGGGTCAGTTTAGCTATATTGTCCAAATTGGTTCATAATCCAGCAACCTTGATAAGCCTGTTTCAGTATTTTTCCCCTGCTTGCATATTGTTTAGTGTCTTGCAGGCCTCTTATAAGGCTAACCCAGTAGGCTAGCCCAACCGAGGGCCTACTCAGTTAGCTGACTACTGAAGCATCACCACCAGTGGCAGTAGTAGCACCAATTTACCACCAGGAGAAAGGCCTCTGTTGCTTTGCCTTCCCACTGGCACACCCCCACCCTTGCAGCAGCCAGCACTGGTGAACTGTGTGTTCTGCCAGTGCTGCCTTTCAATAGGTTGTGGTCTTCAAGACGTTTTTTTTTCAATTAAAAAAGATCAAGAAATTATACCTGGATCTCTGATGGAATTTCAAGATTGTCTCTTATGTTTAAATTGTTAGTAACTTTCCTGCTCTTTCCTTCTTTTTGTTGTATAAATTCTTCTCTTTAGTAAATCTACATAAAGGGTAGGAGAGTTACTGTTCAAGTACTTCTTGCCTATTCATTACCCCCACAGCCCATTACACTTAGGCCAAGTGGAAGCTGATGAACTGGCTGACCACATTCTATTTGAGGTCTCTGCTCATCCATCCATCAACCCTGATGAACTATGTTCTAGCATTCATCCACAACAGGGGTGGGGGGTAGGAAATAGATTACATCATCATTGTCATCCTCCTCCTCCTCCTCCTCCTCCTCCTCCTCCTCCTCCTCCTTCTTCTTCTTCTTATTATTATTATTATAGCAACAGTATTATTTTTGGAGGAGTTATATAATCACACCTTTGTTGTCACTGATTAGTTCTACCTGACCTCAGAGCCAGTGGCATTCCTAGACCAGGGTGGGGCGCTAAGCTTTGCAGGAGCCTGAGCTCTTGTGTAACCCAGCCCCTCCCCCTTGCCTTCAGAGCCAATCATGGCTCGGAGGCTTTGCTCCCCAAGCTGCAAATGACTCTGGAGGCAAGGGGGAGTGGCTACTTTACGCAGGAACTCAGGTTCCTGCAGCACATAGCATTTTGCCCCCCTTGTAGGAACACCACTGCTCAAGCTGTCATAAACAAGGCTGACTGGCAGTCAGGGACAAAACTAACCCTAGTTTTGTCTCTAACCCTAGTTAGAGACAAAACTGGGATTACAATCTTATCCACTTTGACTTGGGAGCCGATCACATGTACTTCTAAGCTAACATTCACAGGATGCAGCAATGCAATCCTGTGCACATCTACTTAGAAGCATGCCCCATTGTGTTCATTGGCATTTACTTCCGGGAAAAAATCAGATCATAACAAGGTTTCTAGACTCATGCCAGAAATGTGGCAAGTTTCCAGCGATATGCAGAAAGGTTGCAAAACAGAGCAGTCATTTTTCACACAACCACAACATTCTTTGCGGGTTGAGTGAGAGTCAGATTCTCAGTAAGAAGGAAAAAAGGCAGATTTTTTCTTCTTCGGATCATGATTCACTTCGCTGGTTGCTGGTTTTTCCATCTTCTTTCCAGGCTTTACTAAAATGGTATGGTGTTGAAGAATACAATGGCTCCAAGTTGCTTTTCCAAAATAATTGGAAGCAAAATAAAAAAAGTCCTGAAGTCCTGGCTGGAGTCATAAGAACGGTTACTAGAAAGTAAGTCCTATTGAACTTATAGTTGGATCAGTTTTGAGTAAAATAATGCTAAGATTTCAATGCCCACTACCTTTTTGTGAGGGTTGACCCATCCATGAGGCCAACTGAGACAGTCACCTCAGGGCGTGGTCAGCCAAGTTGGGCCCTGGACAAAGGTCCAAACTCATCAGAGGCCCCACTTGACCAGGCCAACCCTGAAATCTCAGTACTAGTGGAAATGTTTTCACCCAATGCACTATCAGTAGATGCTGTGGAATATTGGCATATCTGTGGGGGTCAGCGGGAACCAGTCCCCCCAGGCAGCATATCTGCAGGGGTGGAGCCTTGCCGCCATCCGCTACCCCCATGGCACACCACTCTGAACGGATGCCTGCTCTTTTTTGCTTGCCTTCCAAAGCAAAAGAAGCGGGCAGCCTGAGTGCCCATCACTTCTTTTGCTTTGAAAATAAAGTGAAAAAGCAGCTGCTCAGAGCAGTGAGCAACCACTCCAAACATGCTGGAAGTAACTGCCATGATGTCATCATGCCACTGCGGGACAGAAGAGCCAGGAATACCAGTGCTATGGAAGACCCAATTAAGGGCTTTCCCCAAGGCTCTCTAGTCAGCTGTGGTCAGCACTGGGTAGTGTGGATTCTACCACCTCCCTATGTTCACCCATCTGTGTCTGCCAGTGTCTGTCACACCTTCTCCCTGGATTCAAAAGGGAAGAGGTGCCTGGAGCTGAAGAGAGGCTGAGAGTGGTGGGCTAGAACTCCAGAGATGCTCTCCTTTCCTTCATGCTTTGTTTTCCACTTTCTTCCGGTCTTCCTTTTTGAATCCAGATGGTGGTCAGGAAGAGAAGTAGCTGGGATGGGTGGAGGCAGACAGGAGAGGTGGGAAAGGCACGTGGAAGTGGCAAGGCAAGGTGGAGATACTTTGCAGGCTTCCTCACCTGCCAGGAAGTCTTGGACCAGTCTTTGCTGGTTTCGCACATAAATACTTTCCATTGGGCCAGGATTGGGAACCATCATTAAGTTCCTTGCAGAATAATAAGGAAACTATTTCCACATGACATTTGTAATGAATCCTCCTGAAGGTAAATTAGTTATCCTGACTGCAGTGAAACAGCAGTATTCATAATCAGTTTCTGCTACTGATACTGATGAGCTGGTAAGAAAGGCAAGCCTGTACATAGTTAATCCACCTTCGAATATTTACTTCTGGAAGTGGTGGGGTTTGTTTTGCAGCAGGTCATCATCATACTGCAGATGTGTCTCACTGAGCTTTGGTATTTACCACAATAAACATCAGCCTCCTATTTAATTTCAGAATGCCCTAAAATGCTTCTGAGAGCTCAGTCCAACCTTACCATTCCACTAGAGCAGACACCACTCCACTGGCCTAGAGGGACACAAACGTGCCGTAAAGTACATTTGTGACTAGTTGGGAGTTGGCTGCGCTGGTGGGATAGCCAGCACCGCATCCCATCCCAGGGCCGCCAGCGGAGGCAAGTACACCACCAAGTGGTACAAGAGCTGGGAGAGGGTGGCAGGAGAGCGTTTCAGAGGGAGGAGTGGGGCATTTCTGGGTGGGGGACAGGATTGGTAGAGTCCTCATAAACTGTATTCTAATCCCACTCCCAGGCCAGCCGGTATTACACCGAGCTACTTGGATTTCTGCTGGTTATTTAGCTGGTGGAAATCCAAGTAGCCCATAGAGCTGGCTTTATCGAAAAATATCTCCTTACCAGCTGGCTCCCAACTAGTGCTGGATACAGTGGATTAGGATTAGGTTAGGATTGAGCTGCCTATATATGGTTATTTTTTAATAATAGTAGTAGTAGAAGTCTTTTTTGTACATTAATCTTCAGGGTGGGATACGTGCATGTGGGGCAGAGTGGCATTGTGGCAGCAGGTTCCTCCCCCAACCTGAGTGTTACTTATTTGAATGTGTGTTTTAAGAGCCCAGTGCATACAGCTGTATGTGTGGGGCTTTATTCATACTCTAAACGGATATCTAGGTTGAAAGCAACTATCCACCATGATGCTGTTTCCCCATATGTGTGATCATTTTATGGATTAACATCTGAAAAGAGATGTGTGTTTGAGGGGGGGGGAAAGAACAATTTAGTTCTCAAAAAGAAATATAATGCCTGGAATTTACATCTGTATCATTAAATGAATGCAGAATTAATCATCATTGATACTAGTATACATATTCAGTTCCTATTCTAATTGTGACAAAATTAATTATACAATTTACCCAGCTTACATCTTGTAAATTCTTGTTGGTCTGCCCAAACACCAGAGGGAGATTTACTTCTGGCAGTAAGGCGTACAAATCAAAACAAAAGCTGATATATAATAGAAAATCTGAAAAGGCTTTGTGTGTTGTGACATTACCTGCATATTTAAATTGAGAGTCAATCAAAATTTGCATACGAATGTGGGTGTACATTTGCTCAATATTGAAGTTTCCTGTTATGTATTGCAGAAATGTCTATCCTGTCTTTTTCTGCTAGGATACAGGATGGCTTAAAGGTAACAACAATTAAAACAGAACAACTCAAATGCACATGAAACGCTATGAACTAACAGCAATAGCTAAAAAAGATCATACAAACAGGAGACAGCAACAAACAAGTTACACCTGCAGGCGACAAAGCTGAATGGCAAAGATCTTCCGGAAAATGTAAGTCTTCCAAATGACTGGCAGTGAAGGGGCCCCTGGTCTGCTGCATCCTCTGGGACAGGAATGCCACAAGGCAGGAGACAGCACAAAGGAAGTTCTCTCTGGGGTCACCACCAGCTGCACCTTGAAGGGCGATGGAACCTGCAAGAGAGTCTCTCTAAAAGGTCTTATAAGAAGGGCAGACTTATCTGTGAATATGCTTAGTAGCTTGAGTTGCAGAGTATTTGGGGTTATTTTATTTTAAAATGTATGTTCTGTTTAATATTATCCCGAAGTTGCATAAATGTGACAGTAATATAGGAGTGTAAATAAGATACTCAGAATAAATGTATTGATCTGAAATTTTTACTGTGGATAGCAGAGGGTTGAGGCATGTTCCTTTTTTCAGGTTTCTAGCAAGCGATGCAAAGTTGATTGTTTTAGGGCCCCTGCACCATGGCTGTTGACTCTTCAGTCCGCCCAACTGAAATCAGAAGTCCAATTTTGGCATGTTTTGAAGGGTCAGAGGTAGCCTTTGCCATTCACTTGGTTTGGAGCTTCTCAGCAAGAGATAAAACCTGAAGAGCTTAAATGATGCTTTTATGCAATTTGGAGATGTGTTCAGAGCCTGTTCAGGCCTATTGAGTCATGTATGCCTCATCTCCTTTACTTCTTTTGGTTTTCTCCAGCCCTTTAAAAGGTCTTCATCTAGGAATTTCTCTGCTGAGGCTGCAAGGCAGGCCTTCCTTTCAGCAACTTAGCTCCTTTTGCACAGGGGTCCCCCTCGCCAGTTATTTTCAGGGTACTCAAAGGTCAAGATGGTACCCCACCCCACCCCTGGTACATCCCTCTACGACAAGACTTTGTAGTAGCTAGCACTGTGTGCTCAATGAAGGGAAAATGTTTGCATTTTATTGAGAGTTTTTTGGGATGCTGAGGTGAGGCCTGCTTCCGAGTATGATGTTTTTAAAGCATCTCAGCATCAGCAAACAGAAATAAAAGTCATGACACTGATGCTGAGAGATGGTGAGATTTGCTGAAAGCGAGCTATCTAACTGTTGAGGCACCTCAGGCCAAATCCCTTGGCCTGCACAGCTGACATGATTCTGAAAAACTGATTATATCTCAGTTAAACAGAATTAAAACTAAACAAACATAGTGGCAGTAGCATTCACAGAATGTTGCTTTGACTTACTTCAAAATATTACCTTGCACAAAAGAGGATTCACAGCACATTCATAGCATGTCCACCCAGAAGGAGGTCATATTAGTCAATAGGGGTTACTTTCAGGAAAGTCTATAGCAGCATTTCTCAGATGGTGAGTTGGGACCCAATTCCTGGTTGGTTCTGCAGAGTCTCCAATGAAAACATGGGTAAGGGAAAAATCAGATAACTAAGGTCTCCCTGGACCTCACAATGCCTTATAAGGACATAAAAAGTCACTTCTGGGTTTAGGTGAAAAATGACTTTTTTTTTTGCCCTAAAGGGCATTCTGAGGCCCACAGAGGCCATGGGCTGTCATGTACTTGCTCTGTGGGCTTCAGTAAAGCCTCCGGACCCCACCAGATCACAATTCTGATGAGGTTTGGAGGTTGGGGGATGGCCCAAATCTGTGGGTTGGAATACTCGCAGGGGTTCTAGGAACAGAACTCTCACAGCTATTGGGGGCCTACTGTAGATGTTTTGCAAATAAATAAACACTTGTAAATAAATAAAAATATTATTTCTCTCTAGATCACTTTTTAAAGTCTTGTGAAGCTAGTTGGGTCTCAACAGAGTATCATTTTAAAAAGTGGGTCTTGGTGCTAAAAGGTTGAGAATCACTGGTCTATAGGATTGAAGCCTTATTGGCTACAGCAAGAAAAAGAGGGCCTAAATAATGGCAGATCCAGTAGCAAAAGGCTGTCCATCTCTATCTCTCCCTCTCAACACCATCCTCAAGGGAAGGGAACAAGGGGCTTCTCATTGACACCTAGATCAGCCAGAGCGTTTGCACACCTTCCACCTGTCGCTTGTTTCCTGCCCTTGGGGGTGTGGTTTTGGGCATTCTCAGGAAAGCAGAAGGCTCTGGCATCACAGTGATGGCACGTCCAGCCCTGACATCACTTTTGGTGGGTACTGGACAGGTTGTCATTCTAAAAAGTGGGTCCTGTTGCTAAAAGTGGTTTGAGAACCACTGTATTAGACTTCAAGATGACATGCAGAAGCCTCTCTAGTCAGGTATGGTCTAGAAGGGCTTCTTAGGTTGCTCTCAGTTTGTGTGTGTGTGTGTGTGTGAGAGAGAGAGAGAGAGAGAGAGAGAGATCAGGCCAACAATGTTATCGTGTGGTGTTCCAGTGGCATCATCTATTTATTTATGGTAGTTAGTCAGTCAATACTTTTCATGATCATTTGCCATGCTTCATTTTTAAAACAAGAGAGTGGAACATGTGGAATCAATCGTGGTTCCTATTAGTTCCACATGGAAGAAGAAAAACTTACAAGACTTCTCTGTGCATCACAAAACTGCCAAAGCCCATGAACTCTAGAAACAAAAATCATGCTCTGTGTAAGTGGTAATAGTTATGGGACAATGTCCCATTAGTAGAACTGTTTGTTTCTGGTAAGATAGGTTTATAGCCTATGTCTTACTAAACACAATGGGCTTACTTTGGAATTAAGTAAATAACACAATTTTCAAATACCTTTGCCTATTTGTCAATAGGGCTGACTCCAAGGAAAGTCTATAAGATTGTAGCCAGTAGCCATTGACTTACAGTGTAGCTGACACAGAGGTTGTGCATTTAGTTGCCTTATTTGGGGTAGAAGAAGTAGACATGGGAAAGGAGAGTTTGTAAAAAGTGCCTATGTGGTTGTAAGTGATTAGAAGGATGGGTGATATCTTGAGAGTAAAGAAGGCTCTAATAGGAATGGATAGGAATCCATTAGGAATGGATAACAGGTGGTACGAAAGTTAGTGAGCTGTTACAGAGAAGGTGAGCTAGCCAGTGGGTTTCAGCTAACCTTACAGTGAGGAATGCTGCTATAAAGAAGACAAAGAAGACAATAGGACGTTAATCCTAGATAGTTGGTTGGTTGTTATTTTCTGTGCTGCCTTGCCTATTTATGTTCTGTTGGTTGAAAACCCCCTTGTGTTGGCCTTATGTGAAGGTAGAGGGACTTTTAACAGACTTTGTATGTTTGTGGTGATAATAAAACTCCTGGAAATTTATGAAACTGCATTGGTAAATTGTGTTGATATGGGGGAAAATTGCCCCAATGAAATTGGCATGTGCTTGGGAACTGAAGTGAAGCACTTGTTGGAGAGTACAAGTGGACCATGGGTTTGCACTGAACAGATTGGTCGGACTAGAAATCAGTGCAAACATTGTGACATGGTGGCAGCTGTACTGTACATAGGCACCCACGTTCACGGAATTCAAATTTTAGAGGAGTTTAGCATAATGTTAAGGCAGCTGGTTGTCATTTTGGACAGTTAGCAAGGCATGCAAAAAGGAGGATACTCAAGGAAGGGTGCAGCCCAAGTAATCCCATAAGTAATATAAATAAGTATATTACTCAAGTAATATACATAAGTGCTGGATGAAGAACAAGAGTTATTTGAATTTCATTTGTGGGGGCAGCATTCTGAGGATTTGCCTCTAATGGAGAACTTGGAATTGGACAGATTGGGGGCAACAGAAGGAGTCCCAGCTAAAATAGTGGCAGCAAAGGGAGATTTGTCTGAGAGAAATGTATGATTGAAACAAAGAAATAAGCAAAAAGAAGAGGGGTAGGAGAAATATGGAGGAAATTCCACATCAAGATGAAGTGATAACTTTGAGACATTTGGTGCATATGCAAGCCCAGACGATGGCACAACAGCAAAACCTTTTGAAAAGAGATTGCGAAGAGGGAAAAGCAACAAGAGAGTTACAGAGACCATTGGAAAGAGAGAAATAACCCGTAGTGGATATTATGAGTTGACCTAAATGGACTTCCAGATGTAGATGCAGCAATGAGTCAGTTATTTTGCAGCCCTTTTCCAATAGCAAAGTGAACCTGAAAGAAAAAAGCCTATTTACAACCTTGACACAACCAAAATAGCCACATAGCCCTCCCCCTCTCCAGTGTCCCAGCTTTTCATATTTTCAAAGATGGCTGTGCTAGGAGCTAAGCAACCCACTTGAAATTGCCTCATGACCCACAGTTTGCAAAACACTGGTCTGTTATATGACCTGGGACTGCTGAAGACATGCAAAATAAGTCACATGTGTCTCCAGTCCATATTCCATTCTCCCAAGCAAAGGCCTTGAGAAACCACTAGTTACCGGAAAATCTGCTAACAAGGAGAAGTAAAAAAATGGGACTGTCCTAGAACTAGGAAAGTGCTTTCGTACAAGTCTACAAATGTAGAAAGAAGTCAGAAAGCCTCTCTCCCGCCCCCACTCTGTCCACCCACTACCTATCCTTTAGCAATCCTGCAGAGTTTTATTTGACTGGGACAGATTGCTCCTGTAATTTCGAATATAGCCAGATCCATCATTTTGACAGAGTAAAAACAGTTTGGTGCTTCAGAGATTTCGTTTTGGCCCTAGGTGGTTGGATGGAGTACAAAAAAAGTGTAGTTACCCTCAGGCTGGGTCATGGGCTGTTGCACACAAAATCCTTAATTTCATACTCTCTCAGCAGTTCTTTGCCTCATTGGTCGCCTGTTCTTTTCTTATTTTGGATTTGCCGAGTTTTTGTTTTTCCTTGGTTGAGAAAAGATTTTGCTTTGATTTAAAAGGACAGACAACTTGTAAAGCTTGGGAAGGGAGTGGTCTTGTGTTTTGGTATTTACCTGCTCTGACTCTCAGTGTGACATCATTGCTCCTATTTGGAACTACAGCTTCCAAGACCTCCATCACATGTACCAGGTGATACAGGCTGCAATCCTATCCACATTTATCTGGGAGTAATCCCCATTGACTATAATGGGACTTCCTTCTGAGTAGATATACATATGATTGGGCTGATAGTCTGCTGGATTTCACTGCACCTGTCATATGAGGAATTGTGAGTGAGGAAGTACCATCCAGAACAAGATAGCACAGGCTGAGTTCAGTGAGAAGGCATCACTGATTAAAAATACGTGGGAGTTTTCCTTTACTTATGGAACCTGCCACCTGCCGATTTAAACGTCCATGTGGCAATTGTAACCTTTGAACCATCCCCCCAGTGACAACAGATTAGAGAGCATTAAGGTTGTATCAGCATCATGGCAGACCAGGCAATGTGACATCAGTCCACACTGACTCACAGCAATAAAGCCTGTTTCCGCAGGCTTTTAGTTGTTGACAGGCTGGCTGGTTTTTGCATTCGCTTTTTACACCCTTTTTGTATATTTTATGATGATCCACGGAGTTTGGCTGTTTTAAATTTTAATTGTTTTAATATTGTTTTAACTATTGTTTTTAACTATCTCACACAATGATTTTACTGTATTTTAATTGTTGTAAGCCGCCTTGAGTGCCTTCGGGCAGAAAGGCGGGTTATAAATTAAATAAATAAATAAATAAATAAATAAATAAATAAATAAATAAATAATAAAGGCCTCTGTGCAAACTCTGTATAGTCTGAATCAGCCCTGCATAAATATGCCGGTGCCACCATCCATTGCCTGCTATGTAAATCTCTCTGTTGTGGACACTAATAGGTTCACCAAACTGTCTGTGGCTGACTCAATGACAACTCAGTTGCAGGTAGTAGCCAAGAACACCGGCATGCACTACCAGACATATTGCTGCTGGCCATTTTCATTGAAGTACAGTAATGATATCTGTTGAATGATAATAAGGGCGAGAAATATGTGAGCCCTGTTTCACAGTACATTAGAACCATTGGAATGGCTGTTTAGCTGGTAGTCCCAAGGATTATGCACATTTTTTTCCTGTAAGGTTTTGCATTTGTAACGTAGCAAGAAAAACTGAACCTCAACTGACTTAAAACTGGATGCTGTCCAAATGCAAAATATGTTTGTGGCAAATACTGATGGTAAATGTTGGTAGAGAAATACTAGCAACCCCTTTCCAAATCAAGGATGAATTACACTAATATGATATTTCATTCTGTCGCCTCTTTATTTTGGAGCCACAAGCCTGGCACGAGCTCTCTGCCATGGCAGCCTGAACTCGTCACACCCCATAAATCTACATGGCACATCACTCTGATCCTTTTTCTTTTTTAACTCGGGTTCGTAATGGCAGACACATCAATGTGGTTGTTATTTGCCATTTAGCTGTTTCATAAAAGCAAATGGCTTTGGTTCACAAATGCAGCCATATACATTTTTATTACATTTTCTTTCTATTATTCCTGTTTTAATTGGCTCTAGCCTCAGACTTAAAGTCTCAGTCATGCCCTTCTAAACCCTGGCTACAGATTTCTGCCATATCAATCAGGAATCCTGTGCTCAATCACCAGCATGGGTCTTCGTTTAGATAAGCTATTTTTCCTCAATTGCAATTACTTTTCCTCCAAGTTCTTTTTTTGAAGAGTCAAGTTGCCTAACATGCCCTGCAGATAAGACAGCATCTTTCTTAATTTTTAATTTCCTCACTCTGTTGATTTTGTACCTATCATTAAATGCCAAGGACTTTTTGTGTGCATTTGTGTGGCTTTTAGTTCATACCCTCGGGACATCCTCTGCTGTCTATAGCCATGCTTGTATGCTATCTGGTATTAATAGTAGTTAAGCATATGGCTCAGCTAGACAATAATACTCTGTAGTAAAATGAAGACATACTGTGCTTCATGGTATATTATCCAATTCATACTTGTACTTATGCTGTTTCAACCCCCAAAGAAAAACTAGTTTGTCTACAGAACCCATATATAAACTTGATATATGGGATTAGGAAATCAATGAAAAAGCTCTGCGGGGTGCAGTGTTCGAGCCCACATTTAAATTACTAGCATATAAGGTTCAAATCCTTTTCATTACTCAGTCATAGCAGATGGATAGCTGATAGCAAAAGGACTTTGCAGGATGGAACGCTATGAAAACCAGGTCCCCCTAGTTTTCAGGTAAGGTAAATTGGAGGTAAATGATGGTAAACTGGAGTGGCATTTTTTCTTCCAGATTTTACTTCTAAATGGACTGATGTCCAACAACTGAAAAATATGTCCTCCAAATTAGCAAACTGATTGTTCCAAACTGTAAGTTCTTAAGAATTTTAATTTTTTTTATTGTTTCCAAAGCCTGTTCAGATTTTTAAGCCTCTGCACAGAAATATGCTTGTTTTTGTCACATACATTATTTTCTTTTGAAAGCAAACACATCCTTTACTAGAATATACACTTGCGAATATTCACCCTTCACCCACCTGTAGCCTCCACCTTAAAAAGATTCCCTCTGGATCAGGCCAAAGGCCCATCTAGTCCAGCTTCCTGTATCACAGTGGTGCATCAGATGCCTCAGGAAGCACACAAGTCAACAAGATACCTGCATCCTGTATCTCCCTCGCACCTGACTTTCTGAAGTAGCCTCCCTCCAAAATCAAGAGGATGCCTACACCCATCATGTCCTGTAACCCTTGATGGACTTCTAAAAATCTGTCCAATCCCCTTTTACACATCCTGCGGCAAGGAGTTCCATAGACTAATTACATGCTGGGTAAAGAAACATTTTATTGTGTCTGTTCTAACACTTTCAGTAATTTTGGCTCCATTCTCTTCTTGCATGCTGGAAAGAGGTTGTACCCATCCCATTACCTTCACTCACCACCCTCCCCAGAGTCCACCACTGCTGTCACTTCCTCTCATAGCTGGGGTCCAGCATTCCTTCCATTGGCCTCTAGAAGAAGTAGCTGTGGCACAGACTGCAGCACTGGGGAGTTCTCAGGCAGGGGCATCGTTCCTAACTTCATGTCCAGTGCTGCCATCCCCTCTGTTGCTGCTTCTTCTACTGGCTAGCAAAAGGAATGCTGGGAACATATCACTCGATTGAGTTGAGGATGTAGCCATGCTGATTTGTTGGAGGGAGAAAAGCCGTCTGCATCAGGCAGGCAGGCAAGTGCCACTCCAGCTCACACTCTTGATGGTTCATACTTGGGACTGTGTGTATGCCCACATGCTGGTGTAGCGGGTTGGCTGACAGAATGTGGGTGGTGGTGGCAACATTTGGGGCAGGTTTCAGGCTGCAGTTCAGCACAAACCACCCCTGGCCTCCTGAAGAGTGCTTTTTATTCATGTACTCATTAGATGAGGAGTGGGTAACAATCACGTAAGCCTGTAATATAAAGTGTCTCATTAAAAATAAGTTATCAGACAACCAAAAGCAAAACAAATACCAATCTCTTTTCCCTTTGCCCACCTGTCTCTGAATCTGTAATTACAGATTGTCAAAGCCCACAAAAACCCCACAGAAACATCTTCCCAGGCTTATGAATGAAATTCAGTCTGAATCTTGGTAGCTTTGGGAAAGCCACTGGGAATTACTGCCTTCATTCCTGCTGGTGGAATGCAATACATGAATAAGAGAGATGGAGTAATCATGAAGACTCAAGCTGAGTTTGCTCATCGGAATCAGTGGCCGAATGATCCATAATTCTTACTTTGCTTTGAGCTTTATGGATTTCTGGAAATGGAAGGTTTTCATGAATTGAAAAATAAACACTTCTGTGTATAATAATGTTTCATCATTGTGTGTGTATATTTTACCTGGTCAATATTTTATTTCTGTTGATTTCTTTTGATTCAAGGAGTGCAGGAGACGCACTTTTGCACATGTGTACTTCGTGCTGCTACACACCTGCCTGGAAAGCAGTCAGACCAGTAATGTCGCTATTTAATGGGCTGATGGCAAGAAGCCACACTTTTGATGAAATCATATAATCGCCTCTCTTTGTTGATCCATGGAATGCAACGCTCCAAATCTGAATGGAGATTGTCATACGAAAATTCAAGTGCTGTTTTCATGCCTCCAAAATTCAGATGTAGCCTTTCAGCTCTAAATTCTGCTGGGACAGCATGTTTGACATCTTGTGACCATAGTTGCCTCCTAAGGGCCCCTGAGATTAGGGGAAAGAACCTTTGCAAAAGGAAAGGTGTCCATGACGGAGTTCAATCTAGGAACAAGCCTACGATACTCCAACTAGCTACAACTCCCTTAGCTGGAGAGGGAAAGCAAAGGCAGAACCCAGCAAGATAGCAACAGATGATCCCCTGATTGCTTTAACTTCATTTACAATCCCTTGGCTTCTAGCAGGTAAAACCCTGTAAAAACCCTTGGCATCTGAGCTTCATGTGGTTCATTCCACTGTTCTTCCTGTACCTTGCCTTGGTGTCTGTGCATCGTTAATCTGCTAATTTATTTATTTTATTTATTTATTTGATTTTTACCCCGCCTTTTTGCCTGGGGGCACTCAAGGCGGCATACAACATAAAAAATACAATATAAAATCAACATTAAAAAACAATTAAAAACAATGTTAAAAACAATACAACAATTAAAAACAGATACAATTTAAAAAAACATGTCCAGTGGATCATAAAATTATAAAAATACACAAATACACAAACCAGCCAGCCAGCCAGCCTGTCAACAGTTAAAAGCTTTATGGAATAAAAAGGTCTTCAGCCCCCGCCGAAATGTAAACAAAGAGGGAGCAGTTCTCAATTCTAAGGGGAGGGTGTTCCAAAGTTGGGGGGCCACCACGGAGAAGGCCCTCTTCCTGGCCGCCGCCCCTCTCACTTCTCCTGGTGGCGGCACAGTCAGAAGGGCCCCCCCAGATGATCTAAGAGTACGGGTTGGATTGTATGGAAGAAGGCGGTCCCTCAAATACCCCGGACCCGAGCCGTAAAGGGCTTTAAAAGTCAAAACTAGCACCTTGAATTGGGCCCGGAACAGAACTGGCAGCCAGTGCAGTCGCCGAAGCAGCGGCCCGACAGAGTCAAACCGACGTGCCCCAGCAACCACCCGAGCCGCCGTGTTCTGTACTAATTGTAATTTCTGAACCGTCTTCAAAGGCAGCCCCACGTAGAGCGCATTGCAATAATCTAATCTAGATGTCACTAGGGCGTGGGTCACTGTGGCCAGGTCCGCACAGCTCAGGTACGGCTGCAGCTGGCGAATCAGCCGAAGCTGAGCAAAGGCTCCCCTGGCCACAGCCGCCACCTGGGACTCCAGGTGTAGCTGTGAATCCAGGAGAACCCCCAAGCTGCGAACCTGCTCTTTCAGAGGAAGTGCGACCCCATTCAGAGCAGGACGATAGTCCAATACCCGAGCTGTGGATTTCCGAACCAAAAGCACCTCTGTCTTATCCGGATTTAATTTCAGCTTGTTCGCCCACATCCAGCCCCCAACTGCCTCCAGACAGCGATCCAGGACCTCAGCCGCCTCCTCAGAATCAGGGGGAAAGGAGAGATAAAGTTGGGTGTCATCAGCATATTGATGGCACCCCACTCCAAACCCCCGGATGACCTCTCCCAGCGGTTTCATGTAGATGTTAAACAGCATGGGGGATAAGATGGAACCTTGCGGCACCCCAAACCTAAGAGGTCGGGGTGCCGAACAAGCGTCCCCCAGCACCACCTTCTGGGATCTGTCAGCCAGGAAGGAGCGGAACCACTGCAAAACAGTGCCTCCAAGCCCCAGCCCGGCCAGCCGACCCAGAAGGACACCATGGTCGATGGTGTCGAAAGCCGCTGAGAGGTCCAGCAGGACTAACAGGGTCGCACTTCCCCTGTCCATCTAATGCTGCATCCCGACGGGATCTAATGCTGCATCCCGTCAACCAGTAATGGCATCTAAATGATTTAGCAACAGGTACTCACTTTTGATTGGCACTTGTGTCGGGGCCCGCCCACCGGAAGTGAGGTCATAGCCGGAACCCAGGAACCGCCCCCAGGAACCGCCGCGCCTCCTCAGTAGGCTGCGCGGTGGCCCGGGAGAAGGCCCGGGAGTCCTGGGCTTTCTCAGGGGCCGCCGCGTGGGCTACCGATTTCCCCCCCTCCAGGAATCATGCTGCTGCCACCGTCAGTCTCCCTCGCTCCGCTGCCTGCCTGCCTGGCTCTGAGATCGTGCAGGCAACTCAAACGTGCAGGCAATTCAAACATTGCAGGGGGCGGAGCAGAGCACCGATGGAGTCGACGAGTGGGCAGGCGAATGGGCAGGGCCAGCCCTAATCCTAGGAATGGGTACGCGCGTACCCCCGCGTACCCGCAACATGACATGTCTGCCGTCAACCTCATTCCAACCTTCATCTGAGAACCATCGTGCCAGCTGGCATCCAGGATCTGTAACACACCTTCCAACCACCTTTCCTTTCAAGCCGTCTCTCTCTTATCTCCTTGAAAGTTGCTGAGCCATCGTGGTGTGATCAGCTAACCTTGTGGGATGGTTCTGTCCCTCTTGGCACCTCTTCTTTCCTTCCAAGAAAGGCAGCTTGGCTCTCTTGCATTGCTCCCTTGCAAGCTAGTTGCTGCATGCTGGAGCTTGCTTTCTGCCTTTGAGGCCCCTCTTTTAGCACCTTGCTGTGATGACCTTCCTGCAACTGAACATACTTGAGCCTTACAGAATAAGGATAGCCAATCTTGGTCCATGGTGCAGCTTCACCAAAGGGACCTCCCCCCCTCATTTTCCTTGCCTTTGGCTCATGTGAGGTCTCCATGACTGCACACTTTGTTCCCTTCCTTCTCTGCTCATGAGCGCTCATGATTTTGCATGACTACAGCTCTTTTCTGTTTCTGTACATTTTGTTGGGTAAGCCCAACTCACAAAACAAGCATATTATCCCGTTTAACCCTTGCATAGCTTTAAAAGGAGATTAAACACAGCCATGAGGAAGTTTGTCTGTCTGTCAGCAGCTACTAGCCTCAGCTACTGAGGAAATATACAGTATGTTTAGTGGGAAAATACATCTCAATACCTGTTTCTAAAGGCAAACGACAGGGGAGGGCAACTGTTTCCAAGCCCTTCTTGTGGACTTCCTGGAAACATCTGATTAGTCAATGTTGCATACTGGATGCCAAACTAAACGAGTCCTGGATCTCGCTCAGCAGGGCCGGAGTCAGAGGCAGTCATTCCATGAGACTGACTGGGCTAGTGGTAGCCATTTCAGGCCATTGGGGCTTTCTGTTGCTCACCTGCCCTCACCACTCCTCTTTCCCCTGCACCTTGGAGTCATGGGAAAAGGAGAAGGATATAGTGGAATTGGGGCAGAGCAGACATTGATGGGCTAGAGAGCCTGATGCTCTAGCCCAGTGTTTCTCAACCAGTGGTATTCGTACCCCTTGTGGTACTTGAGGTGGTATCTGGTGCTACTCATGGGACCCCCCAGTCCCCCACTGCAAGACCAACAATGCAACATGACAAGCAGCAGTAGGAGCTTTGGCTCGGCCAGCAAAGCTTCAGCGTGCACTTTTCACTTATTCAAAAAAGCCCTCCCGTCTGCCCTGAGGGCACAATCCTAACCAACTTTCCAGCATCAGGGTAAAGGCAATGCAGCTCCCAGGAAACAAACCTTCCTTTCCCTTGAGGAGGCCTCTGTGCCTGCCCCCCAACTGCAGGATGCAGCACATGCCCCATTTGCACAGCTCTGCCAGTGCTGGAAAGCTAGTTAGGATTGCGCCCCGAGACTCTTACCCATTTTTGTCACGTTGCTTCTGGCCTCCCAATCCAGAAGTGACTGGTGATTGCATAATTGCCAGTTACTTCTGGTGGTACATCTAATAGGTGGCCCATGTGTTCTTATGTGAAGTGGCGCAGAGAGGGACAACTATTGAGAAACGCTGCTTTAGCCTAGTTCTCCTGTCTTCCACATTTCTTCTGCTCGGGTGCCCTGTTCTCTCTTGAATTTGGTTTCCAATTCAAGATGCAGGAAAAGGACGAGAAGTGATGGAGGATGGCATGCTGCCTGGTAATGGGGATTTGGCATGACACCTCAGGTACCAGGTAGTTTTAGACCAACCCTGAACAGATAACTCATTTTATGTTTTCTTGCAGACAGCACTCCAGCAATCATGACCCTCAGTACATTCAATGCATAGTTAACTCAAATGACAATTGCAGTGTTTCTCAAACTTTTTAGATTGGAACCTACTTTGAAGAATGGCGCTTGTTTTAGAACTCACCAGAAGTGATATCATTAACCTGCAAGTAATGTCATAGCTGGAAGTGACATCATCAAGCGCCATTATTGTGACATAATCAAATGACACTCCTGGATTACAAACTGGCATTCTTGGACTGCAACAATTGCACAAACATGAAATGTTCCTGGTAGAATGCAAGATCAGGACAAAATATGTAAAAGCAGTGAACTAAAAAACTAAATTTAAACTAAATTTAAATTTAAGAACTAAATTTTTTTTTAAAAAAACCCTCACTTGGCAACTCAAACTGTTAACACTCACAAAAGGAATATAGCATGATAAGGTCTGCAACTTCCAAGATGGCGGCTCCCAGCTTTCTACAACCCACCTGACATCAGGTTGCGACACACCGAGGGGTTCTGACTCACAGTTTGAGACACACTGGCCTACTGAAATAAGAAAATAAATAGTATCCTTCAGGAGTGGCTACAGTTCGACTTCGGTTTCATGATTAATTGCTGCTTTTAGTCCATATATAATTTTATTCCCATGCACCTGGAACAGTAATAAGGTGTTCTGTTTCATTTCAGGTGCTTCTGTCAACCACATATCTTCATGCCATCTTTCCATGTTGATAAATACTTTAATTTTGGTCCCATTTTGCGGTGAACTACAACAACAATGTGAGAGAAGGTAACCGTGAAAACAAAATTATATTGTCAAATTGAATATTTAACACAGCAGGTGACTTGGTCGCTCGTGGTGGAGAGGAAATTGCTCGCAGAAGGGCAAACCTATGTAGAGCTGTTTTTCTCTGGAGTTACTTGTTCATTTTTATCTGGAAGAAAGCTGAAATAGCTCTAAATTAAGCTTGACTTCATAAGCACAGCCCGAGCATTGAGTCTCTTTCATTTTTTCCTGACTTCACATTTTCCGGGCATTTCCTGCCAAACCATACAGACACTTTTTTCAGAGCGGTTGACTGCCAAAGTTTTCCTGGTTTCCCTTTCAGTGAGTTGCTTTGGGCATCAAAACAGGCCGTCAGAGCTTCTTATTCCTTTCAGCTGTGAAGAAACAGAACAGAAATAGCAGACTTCTGGGAAATGGCTCTCTGGCAACACCTTGTTTTGTAATAAAGTTATTTTGACTTAAAGACTGTTATTTGCTTTAGCCATCATCACACACTGGCTTTCAGAAAGAGCAGCATGGCTACACGGGCTGCGGTGATTATTGCAGGTGCCTCAACATGTCCTATAAGCGGCCCCTTCCACTCACTGTCAGAGCCATTCTGGGCAGTGACAGCAACACAGTTACCATTGCTGCCCAGAATGGCTCTGAGTGGAAGGCGCTTTACATGGCGCTTTGCAGAGCCTGCAATACTTACCATGCCTCTACCCCCACAGCTATACTACTGTACGGAAAGGTCTTTCTCGCCGCAGAGAACATTTTGCTTATTCCCAAATAATTTTTAATTTGGTATAGATCTGTAGTTCCCAAACTGTGGGTCAGGACTCACCAGTGGGTCACAAGCCAATTTCAGGTGGGCCGCAAAGCACATAGAGCAGCCATATTGGGAATATGGGATGCTAGAAAGAGGGAGGGCAAGGTGGTTGTTTTGCTTGTGTCAATAAATAGGCTTTTTTCTTTCTGATTCACTTTGCTATTGAAAAATGGCTGAGAAAGAACCCAACTTATTGCCGCATTCTCAGGCAAGCAGCAGGCTCTGGCATCACAATGACGACACATCCAGCCATGATCTCACTTCTGGTGAGTCCCAGACAGATTGTTCTTCTAAAAAGTGGGTCCTGGTGCTAAAATGTTTGAGAACTGGTGTAAATGTTTAAAATATCCCTTTTGTGTCATTCTGCACCAGTTCTTAATTTGCATCTCTCACCTCCCTGAATCCAACCTCTCACTATTATGTGACTTGTTAGCAAACTAGCAAATCTACATCTTATGCTTGATTTGAATCACACATCACTTTCTGAGGTCCATTACAATCTCCAAGATCAACCAAGGGTTCCCCTTGCCTTCTCCAACATTTGTCTATTATTATGTTTAAATGACAAACTAGATCTAACACTTAGGTAAAAAAAAAACAGATGTTCTGGAAACCAGATGTTGGGAAGAAATGACAGGAAAGAGCAGTTGCATTTATGTTCTGTTTGTAAGCTTTCCAGGAACATCCAGGTGTCCACTGCTGGAAATCAAACATGGGGTGAGATGGATCTTTGATCCAATCTATCAGAACTGTTCCAATGTTTTTATATCAAACTATGGGGAAAAAATCTTTTTCTAAATGTACTATAGTGTTAACTTTATGATTGGTATCTAGGCTGTAATTTAAAACACATTTACTATGCAATAAACACCGCTGAACTTCTGAGTAAACATGTATAAAATTATACCGTACATCTCTTATTCTGAGACAAAAGGAATCCAATTGTGCACAATTTAGAAGCAAAATGAAGAGATCAGTAAATCAGTCTTATCCCTCTGAAAACTTGCAAAGACTTTTCCTCAAAAGTATCAATGAACCTTATCAAGTCACATCTCTGAGCAATTGTCCTCCAGCACAATCCTATGCATGTCAGCTCAGAAGTAAGTCCCATTGTCTTCAGTGGGACTGAGGCTAAGATCATAGTCATGCTTTCCTGGGAGTAAGCTCCAATGAACATAATAGGACTTACTTTTGAGAAGACATGCAGAAGTCTGTGCTGTATTTCCCCCCCCCCCGCCCCCCAAATGTATCAGAGTTCAACACTAGTCTCTTACATATACTTGCCGTATCTGTAGCAAAAGCTACACAGATTTTGTATTTTTACATTCTGTATACTAGAAGTGTGTGAAAAATGCAACACCAGATTTTAAAACTTCCTTCCCCTACTACTCCCTTCTCAGCTATACAACTTCACTGGGAAAGCAAAATGCAGTTGATTGAGAACATAGTTCCAAGCTGCTAGGCAATGTTGTGCACTGCATACTATGGAGTGCGACTTAGTGTATTTAACAATTGTGTTATTTGTACCCACATTCACGCCCTTACCGTAGGGGAGGCTCCAGCCTCCCCTATGTGCTACTTGGATCTATGCCTGCTAAAGTGCAGGTGCAGATCAAAGGAGACCCCACGGCCCAAACTGGGACCCTGCGGCCTCCTGGGCAGGCTTAGGATTCAGACTTATGGCTGAATCTGGAGCCCGCCCACGGTCTGCCCGCCCCTGCCCACAATCTCCCTCCCTCCACCAATCCCGCACCTGCTCCAAGCCCACCCATGTCCTGGCCAGGTCCTGCCCCTCCCTCCCTCCCTCCCACCAATCCCTGCGCCACCCCATCATGATGCCTCCCTTGCACCGACTGGCTTCAGCTGACGCTAGGGAGGCGCTGCGCGGGCGCAACAGGACCGGTGCAGCCAGCAATGCCAGTCAACGCCCCCGCATCAGCACTAAGCATGCAGCGTTGGCGGAACCCCATTGTGCCGACGCTGCGCGAACTGTAGAATTGCGCTGCCAAAGTCCTACACAGTGACACATACCCCAGTGACGGTCCTACTGTTGTTTGGGGGAGCAAGTGCCCCAAATGCTGTGTGGGGGCACGGCGGGGGCAGCATGGGGTGGGGAGCCAGTGCAGGTGATCAGATCTTGCCCCGGAGCAAAGCCTCGGCTAGGTTCACAACTGCCATGCCCACATATCTATTTCTAAAAACAATCACTGAGGTTGCCTGAAGAATGCATTGACTATATAATTAAGGGCTTGTTCTTGCAAGAAGAAGAAAAAAGTAGAGAAAAATAACACTTCCTCTTGGTCCTCCATTCCTGAGAGCCATTGTGGTCCAGCAGCTGAAACGTTAGGTTTTGCTTAAGAAATGTGATCATAAATTGTTCTTAGCTAAGAACTCATTAGTCCTGGTGAATTCTGACTGCTCAATCCCGAACCCATATTTATATTTCCATAACTGTTGCAAGCATACATGAGGTAAGCAATGGGAGTGAGTGAGATGGTGAAGAATGTATTGCAACCCTCCCCTCTGATGTAGACCTCACATTGATGTGCTGCAATGTGCCTGGTTATTTCTAGGTGAACCTCTAGATTTCACATATGTATTCAGTGGTTTGCTACTCCACTCCATATATGCAGCACCATTCCTGGTGGTACTCAGCTAGTATATCAGCCCAATCCTAATGGGCAGCCAAATCCTGGGCTGCCTGGGTCCTGGAGGAGCAGTGGTACCCTCTCCCTCCCCTTCCCCACCTTGTTCTACCACCTGTGCAGGGCTTACCTGCTCCAGCAAGGCTATGTTGCTCACTGCATGCATGGAAAGGCTCTGGTCTTCCTGCTGGCGCACAGCTCCACACTATGGTACTTTTGCAGCAGTCAATGCTGGCAGAACATGCATTCAACTGGCACTCAAGGTACTTAGGACTGGGCTGCAGAGATGTCATCCAGGTGTGCCAGGAACCGGAACACCCAGATGATTGACAGCCTCCGCCCCTATGGCGGAGGGCAGCCATGCCTCCCTGCACCTCACAGCGCCCGAATCGCTCCATTTCAGAGCGATTCGGGATGCGAGGGAGGGCGGTCAGTCCCAAGAGCAGCTCACCCGTCCTCGGGAGAGGTGGCGCAGCCCGGGCCCGTCTGCAGAACTGGTGGAACGGCGTACCGGGCCATTCCGCCAGGATAACACCACTGTTGGGCTGTAAGTCTTGGAAGTATAGTGCATTTATGTGGCCTCAAAAAGAATTGGTTTACCAAAAATATTTGTTGGGTGCATTGCAAGTGCAACCAACAGAAGGTGGCTGTAGGAGCAGGAGAAACAAATTACAGTACTCAATTTGATGGAGAGCCCTTTACACTTTTTCCTGTTTGCTGAAGGGGCTGTATCATGCCATTGTCTTTGCAACAACAGAAGGACACCATTATATTTCTGAGATCCCAATCCTAACCTGGAGTTAGGCCGGCACAGTTAGGCCAGCAAAGTTTGACTGGCACCAGGGCCACCATAAAGTACAGTATGTTTGGACCACTCTCGGAGTCAGTGAGGCCAGCACAATGTGAGCCATCCTTCCTGACTCCGAGAATGATCCAAACGTGCTCTGGCCCTTGTGCCAGCCCAACTTTGCTGGCCTAACTGTGCCAGCCCAACTCCAGGTTAGAATTGTGCTCTGAATTGTTTCAGATGAAATACATTCATCTGTTGAAATTATTCTGCACAGAAAATTATAAATGAAGTGATTTAATTACTTCCCATGTCCTTTCCTCAATCACCTGAAACATTATTGCTCTATAATGTAACATGCCGATAATAATAATTACAAAACCTGAATGCATTAAGTGAAAGCACAATCTTCATTTTTATGACATGTAACTGCCAGATGGTAACATGAAATCAAATTCTTTAAACCAGTTCTATTGTGCCTCCTAAAAAGCCTGCCTACCAGGAAACAAAAGATAGTTTCTCTGATAAATCTGATGCAAGACCTACTCACCCCTATATCCACAAAAATACTTCAATTCTACAAATTGCTCCAGCAAATGCAAAGACTTCAATGTAATTCCCAATGATAAAACCCTGTTCTGGTTTGGACAGTACATCCAACCAGGGAACATGAATGTGCCCGTCTTGCTTCCAGCATGCCATTCCGCTCTGCACAATCTGAAACTCCCTATCATGCATACAGTTTAAATTGTTTATTGTAGTATTCACATTGTTGGTGAGGAGTCAGTTTGCTCTTGATTATGTGGGATGGAGTGCCAGTACTTGGAAAGGATGTGCATGCTCACACCACATCTCTCATCGCATTAGTATGTGAGGCTGGCCAGAGTATAATCTTAAACTGGCCTATTGTAAAGTTTAAATGAGATGGTCTCAATCCATATTAGCCCAGCTATGTGTGTCTGCTATTTAACAAAGAAAAGCTTGTTTTTTCAGGGTCAGCGGTGGATTTGTTTCAGAGAACAAGTAATTTAGCCCCCCCCCTCTCTCTCTCTGTGTGTATAAGATTATGGTAAAGGTGTATGGATAGAGGAGGTGGGAGAGAATGGATGACTTTAGCACTTGTTTGTGTGTCTTGCTATGCAACATTCATTTCCACTAGAAAAGTATTAGGAAACACAAGTAATGGCTCTAACACAGATAAAATACCAATTTGAAGACCGTGCCAAGACAAATGGCATTGTAAATTATTCAGCCTGCTCTATGCAGTTTCACAAATGAGATTTAGTGGAATTGCTACTTAATTTTGAGGGGATTCCGTAATTCCATGCAAATCACCTGAAACCTTTTAGCAGCATAGCTCAAAATGCCATGGTCAAGCCTGCAGAATATCATAACCATGCAAACAGCATCCTCAGTTCCAGCTAATATTTTTCTCAGAGTTGCTAAGCTGAAGATTAAGGACTTTTGCCTCTCTTTTTGATATGTTATAATGAACTAATTTTTCTTGTAGGCTCAGGCTTACACAATATTTTTTTTCTGTTTCCTTGTTTTTAACCAGTGTCTATTCAGTGATACACAGAATTTGTATTATTCCATGAATCCTTCTTTTGTCACTTCTGTGAAGGTCATTTTCTGAAATATATTGGCTATTGTGCAAACAAAATGGACTAAAGTGCCACGAGATACTGAAAACAGTGGAAGTTCTAAAATTGTTATTTATTTGCTGTACATGAGTAACTGTTACCTGTTCCTTTTGTATGGCCTAAGCAGATGGAAAGACCACATCTCAAACATGGAAGAGCTGAAATGTTGAATGTTTACTGTGCTATTTCTGGCACGTTTTACCTCCTTTTTGGCTTTTTTCAGCCATGCCGTTTCCATATGTGGCCGAAAGGTTTACTTCTTTGCAGTGTTAACGATCTGATACGTCAGTCATCAAATCCAGTGAGATTTTTTTCCCCAGTTGCCTTATTTGCACTTATTTGAAGCCCCTGCCTTGAGCACTTTTCCTTATGCGCACCCTGTCTTCCACACTAAGTACCTGACAGTTGGATACTTTTGATATATATGTGCTTTCCTATCCTTTGGTGTCAGAAATGTTCCCTGTGAAGGAAAAAATATGTGCTGTAAAACTGAAGTTAATAGAGGTACTTCAGTGAGAATTAGGAGCCGGTTTGGCAGAAAAGGAAGTCTCTGGTTTATGGTTCTTTTATGTGCAGCCAATTTCATATTAGGATTCTCAGAGTGTCAAAAGGATATATATCAGACTGCATGTAGGCAGGTTTTTGTTAATGTGCATCACCTTAAGGTGTGCCCTCTTATGCTCTTGCATGCATTGGGCAGCCCAGTCCTAAGCTGCGCTGGTGCAACGGGGCCAGGTGACCCACACTGCATGATCACACGCAGCTCAGGAGGCAACTGGAGGGATGAGAAGATTATTTCCCCTTACCCCAAGTGAAGCCCCAGCTCTCATTATGGTGTTCTTGGATCTGTGCCAGCTATATCAGAAGGCGTTTGACACGGTCCCCCACCAAAGGCTGCTGAAGAAACTTCACAGTCAGGGAATAAGAGGGCAGGTCCTCTTATGGATCCAGAATTGGTTGAGGGCCAGGAAACAGAGAGTGGGGGTAAATGGGCAATTTTCAGAATGGAGAGAGGTGAAAAGTGGAGTGCCCCAGGGATCTGTCTTGGGGCCCGTGCTTTTCAACTTATTCATAAATGACTTAGAGACAGGGATAAGCAGCGAGGTGGCCAAGTTTGCAGATGACACAAAACTTTTCCGGGTGGTGAAAACCAGAGAGGATTGTGAAGAGCTCCAGAAGGATCTCTCCAAGTTGGGGGAATGGGCAGCCAAATGGCAGATGCGTTTCAACGTAAACAAATGTAAAGTGATGCACATTGGGGCCAAAAACCAAAACTTCACCTATAGGCTAATGGGTTCTGAGCTGTCTGTGACAGCTCAGGAGAGAGATCTTGGGGTGCTGGTGGACAATTCCATGAAGGTATCGACCCAGTGTGCGGCAGCAATTAAGAAAGCCAATTCCATGCTCGGGGTAATTAAAAAAGGGGTTGAGAATAAAACAGCCAATATTATCATGCCATTGTACAAAGCAATGGTAAGGCCGCACCTGGAATATTATGTCCAGTTCTGGTCGCCGCATCTCAAAAAGGACATAGTGGAGTTGGAAAAGGTGCAGAAGAGAGCGACAAAAATGATTACGGGGCTGGGGCACCTCCCTTATGAAGAAAGACTGCAGCGTTTGGGGCTCTTCAGTCTAGAAAAAAGGCGCCTGAGGGGGGACATGATTGAGACATACAAAATTATGCATGGAAGGGATAGAGTTGATAGAGGGATGTTCTTTTCCCTCTCTTACAACACCAGAACCAGGGGGCATCCGCTAAAACTGAGGGTTGGGAGAGTTAAAACAGATAAAAGGAAGTACTTTTTTACCCAGCGGGTAGTTAATCTGTGGAACTCCTTGCCACAGGAGGTGGTGATGGCATCTGGTCTTGATGTCTTTAAGGGAGGATTAGACCGATTTCTGGAGGAAAGATCCATTGTGGGCTATAGGCAATGATGGATTGTGCAACCTCCTTACAAAGGTGGTGGGCTACAGGTACCGGGTGTAAGGGAGTGGCAACAGGATGCAAGCATCTTGTTGTCTCCTGCCTCCCTGGGGCACCTGGGGTGGGCCGCTGTGAGATTCAGGAAGCTGGACTAGATGGGCCCTTGGCCTGATCCAGCATGGCTCTTCTTATGTTCTTATGTTCTTATATCACTGGTGTGAATCCGGGAAGCCCAGTGTAATGCTGGTACTGCAAGCAAGGGGGTTAGGGTCCAGCAGAGGGCTACTCTGCCAATCATGCCTCCCATTCCGTCCCCACTCACAAACATGCTCTCCTGGTCTCCAACGTGTCCTCCCACTACCTTTCCCATGCCCAGCGCCACCTTACCTGTGCTAGCCAATGCTGGGATGGCGGCACTGCGGGTTTGGCTCACGCTGAACAGATTCATCCTGTTCTTTTAGGAGGCTCTGGCTTTGTGTGTGTGGGGGGGTCCATTTGGACCCATCCTTATTAGTTTCATGTGTAAGGTCCAAATTCATTTTTAAAAAGTCCTAATTCAAACCCACTCATTCTTTGTCCCATTTATTTTGGGATGACTGGAATCAGAATACGACCTCCCAGTGGCTGCGGTGGCGCATCATTCCTTTATCCAGCAGCGCACCAACTACGGCCTCTGCCTCTCGCTGCCTTGATTTGAAAAGGAGAAAATAAACCGAATGGAACAAGAAGTGTGGAGGAGAGGAGACTTTCTAGCCCACCACCCTCTCTCTTCAATCTCACACTTCCACTCCATGATGGGTGGCGCAACCTCCTTACATTAGTAGTAGGCAAGTTCAGAATGCCAGGTGCAGGGGAGTGGCAACAGGATGCAGGCATCTTGTTGTCTTGTGTGCTCCCTGAGGCATCCGGTGGGCCACTGTAAGATACAGGAAACTGGACTAGATGGACCTTGGCCTGATTAAGCAGGGTTCTTATTTCTTTCTCACTTTTCAAATCAAGGTAGCAGGAGGAGAAGTGGTGAAAGTGGATAAGCAGACTGAACACCCCTTCCCCACCAGTTAGCCCATTTGGTTCCAGTTTCACTCATTCTGGAAAAAAAGCAATCTTCTACAGGAAGTGGCAGCCCCACCATTGGCTGTTTAAACACAAGATCTAACAACTGATTGCAGACTGCAATCTTTGCTTCTTTGCGTTTCGAAGTGCTGTATTATTGAAACTTGTTAGCCACAAGCAACCCATTCCTATTCTTTGATGCTTGTAATTAATTGAGTTTTTAAAATTTCTGCTAACTCTGTTTCTTTTCCATCATAGTACATAAAAGCAGGTTTTAAAAGCAACTTTGAATATACTAGTAAATTCTATGTACTAAAGTCCCTTAATATCCTGGGTGCCATTGCAACACACTGCACAGTGCAATACATTAAGAACTGGGTGGTTATTACTTTTGAAATTGCCTGTCCTTCACAGACCGTCTTTTGCAGCTTGTTAAAAGACCTATTCATGGTCCAGGCTGGATATGGATCAGCATATTGTATTCTCGCTGATACCAGGCACTCTTTGCTATACTTCATTTTTAATTAAAGGGAGTGGGGGTGGAGGAAGAAGAGAAGAAATCTAATTCAGTTTTCATCTGTAGCTGAGCTATTTACCAAAGATGAAATTCATGCAGTCTGCATAAAACTTGACAGGGAGGGCTTTGGTAGTAACAAATGGAAATCAGAAAGATGAGTACTCAGATCTTGCTTTTACTATGAGTAGCTGTCTCTTTAAAACAAGCCCATCAAAACCATTTGGTGTGGACAAATGGTGACATCTCCAAATTATAAATCCAAGTCTTTACATACCCTTATGCTGCAATCCTATCCTTACTTTTCTGGGAGTAGGTCCCATTGAACTCAATGGAACTTCTCCCACCCCTACACTGGCCTGCCCAGACTGGCACAAACTTACTCTCTCCTGGCACTGGTCCAGGGCTTCTGGGCCAGTGCACATCTGGGGCAAGTCTGTGTTGATCCAGTTGCTGGCTATGCCCCACGAGGCATGGCAATAGCTCTGTTTGGTGGAGGCTTGCAAAGTGTCCCTTAAACAAAACAGCTTATTCTCAAGTCTTAGATTTGGAATTGCAGCTGTGCTACTGTTTTTTCCTAATCCATACTAGACCACAACTAACACAAAAAATAATTGTATATCATCTTACTAAGGCATGTTTAGAAATGTAGAACTTTTGCCAACATTCATTTTTAGTCAATCCTATTATTTGTACTGACTGAAGACTATATTACCCCTCCATCTGATTCATCCAGACATGTTATACAGCAGTTTGCTCATAAATATGTACTGTGCTGCTGACTTAAATTCAATGGCTGAAAAAATGGGTGTGGGTATGCGCAGAAAGGAGGGTCAATAAAGGATATCAATAGAACTTATTTCAGAGACTGCCTAAAACCGGTTCTTGCAACCAGCTGGCAGTGGCAAATTGGCCTTGCACTGTTTGTTGATTTCTATGACAGACATTCAATCATATTCTTGCCATGAGCCTTGCATTCTTACTTGGAGGGTAGTTTGGTATTGAATAGACTGGTGACGACTTCATGGGGAAATGTCTTATGGCTATAGATCTTTGAATACTCATGACATTTTCAGTATCGAGTAGCCTGATGGTGTGGTCAACAGTTGATTCTAACAAGGGTCAGCCCTCGAACCAGTGGCATTCCTAAGGGGGGGCAAAATGCTAAGTTTTGCAGGAGCCTGAGCTCCTTTATAAAGCCACCCCTCCCCATTACATTGGGAGCCATTCACGGCTTGGAGAGCAATGCCTCTGAGCCAGCACTCCAAGCCACGAATAGCTCTGAAGGCAAAGGGGAGAGTTCGCATTACACAGCAGCTCAGGCTCCTGCAAAACTTAGCGTCTTGCCCCCTTTTTAGGAATGCCACTTACTCTAACTAGCCTGAGTAGGCTTTGGAAGTCTGGTGAAACTGTGGGGAGAGGGCAGCAGAACATGCTTCAGTTGGCAGCCCCTTATCCTCCCTTTTCTTGCTGGGAGGCACTTTGATGATGATAATGATGAATATTTATATACTGCTTTTGACACGCCCCCCCCCAAAAAAAAGGTTCACAAAGCTCTTTACATACAAAATCAAATGATACTAATAATGATGCTGGTGTTTATATACTGCCTTTCTTGGGTTGCAACTTTGACTATAATTCAAGGAAGTTCACCTCGACAGGCTTTTTTCTAAACCCCGAGGGATTTTTACAAATAACAAACAGGTTTTAATCTTTCAAGAATGGCTACACTCAGATGGAACTTCCACAGTCTGGTCTTTCTTTGCTGGCCGCACGGTTGCCTCCAAGCTGGCTGATAAACGACTGACAAATGGCTTCTTTGCTCTCACCAAAGAAACAGCTGGCCCAGCACAACTTCTTTCTCACAGGCAGCTGTAGGCAGCTCAGCTCAGAGCTTATCAGTCGCATTCTCAAGGTTTCACTACTCACAGAAGCTTTTGGTGCTCTCAAACCGGCTATCTTTGGATCTTATCTTTAGGTTTAATGGTGGCTCTACCCTCTCGGCTAAGCCTCCTGTCTGTAACTAACCAAATTGCTCCCGATCCCAAAAGAGCTCACAATCTAAAAAGAAACAGCCACTAGAAAGTGTACTATGCGGAGGTGATGAGGGACAGTTCTCTGCTGCTGCCCTGTACATGAAGATGTGAGGTGCAATGCAAGACCTGGTTGATCCCAAACACCAAGAGGCTTGGGGCAGACCTGATTGTGAGCTCCATCACATAGACTGGGTGAAAAGATGTGCATATACATATGCAACTACACTTTAATGAAGGAGATAGCAGAGAAATAGTTTTTCTATATTAGGGTTAGCCAACCACGAGTCTCAAAGGCTGTTCACCTGCAGAGGCAGAGGCATGTATGTTCCTGACTGTCCCCATCATGAGTGGACAGGCTCTGTAAGAAATTTGGGGCACGAAGAAACCTAGTCACACGTTATACATATGTTCAGATGTCTGTGCCTGGTTTTTTTTTTTTTTTTTTTGGTAATGACTGTGCATTGTAGAAGTGAACCCAGGGAATGGAAGTCTCAAATGTAGTGAACAGACTGGGCACACTGCTGAACCTGTAGCCTACATACATGTTGTATGAATAACTGTTCAGATCAACCATCCGGACAGGTTCTTTGAATGGTATGTCGAAGCTGATCAGACTAAAATTTGGGGGCAGGATCACTCAAATCCTGCTCCTTTCCTTCTAGGTGGACCTTTTCCTGATCTCATCGGGAAAGTTGCCCGAACTGCCGTCACGAAAGCCACTCCACCAATGGCTGCTGCATGCCAGCAGTAAGGCATGAACTGGCCGCCAACAAAATCCCACCAGTTGAGAGGCAGGAAAGTGTAACAGGGGCAGGATGAGGCATAGCCGGTGACCACCAGATCCAAAGCCCTGTCCCATCTTCTCTGCAACTCCTTAGAGTTACTCCAACAACAGATAAGAGCTGACAGTAACTCTGAGGAGTTCCATAGGGGGACATGTGGTGACCAACACACAGGTAAGCGTGTCCCCTTTGCACCATTCTCAACCGGTTTCTCCCCTGCGATGGTACATTGGATGCAATGGAGGCTGTGCTGAAGGCCCTGCACCCAATGTGCTGTCCCTGGATTGGGGCATCCATCTCACCCAATTTAATGTGCTAAGTAGACACAAATAGGCCTGCACTGTAAAGAGTGACTCACACTTCCATACTCTTTTGTCATCTTTGCTGAATACTGATCAGATTAGTTTGTTTGACTTGTAAGAGAGTTTAAATAGCTTAAAAACTAGGAAGCTTTGAAAGATTATGCTTTTGTTCAACAGGGAAGACAAGACAAGAACACTCCAGATTGTGAGATTTAACCACTCCACAAGATTCTTTTTTTTTTACTTCCATTTACAAAAAAAGCAGAATATGATTACCTTCTCTTCTCAGCCTCCTCCCCTGACAGAGTAACAGCCAGCCTCAGAACCAGCTCAGGCTGTTGATCAGATTGTCCCCTCTCTTGCCCCAGCTTCAACCATAAGCAGAGTTTCCTTCTCAACTTCTCTGCCATGTGGCCTTCAGCTGCTTTCCTCGAGTGGAGGGTCACAGCCAGTGGTGGGATTCAGGGGGTTCGCCCAGGTTCTACAGAACCGGTTGTTAAATGGCCAGGCCCCGCCCACTCGCTTACCTCGGCTGGCTTCGGGGGTTTTTTTGCTCCGGCTATGACGTAATAGAACCGGTTGTTAATTTATTTGAATCCCACCACTGGTCACAGCCAGGGGCGCCACTTGGCAGGGCCAAGGGAGTGGGCCGTCCCCAGCGACACCAATTGAGGGGGTGACTGAGTGTGACTGACCCTAGGAAAAGCCTGCTGTGCAGCCCAGGCTTAGCTGTCTTCTGCCCACTCCGAGCTGCTTCATGCTTGGCTCACAGCAGCCAAAGACTTTATTCCCCTTATGTTGCACTCCAGTCAGCCTTATGTGGCTACTTGGATCTGCACCCATGATTTTGTGGTTGCACATCCAAGCGGCCCACAGAATGCTGGTCTGGCCAGCGACGGGGGTTAGGAGTCAGCTTGCACTGCTACGGCCCATCCCATCCTGCTCCCAGGCCTGATCCACCTCCCAGGCTGCCCTCTCCCCGATCAAAAATGCCCCACCCACTTCCATTACACTTTTCCGCCACCCTCTCCCAACCTCTGTGCCGGTTGCCCAGGCCAGCACACCTCCAGTGCCAGCAAGCCAGTACGCCTGTGTGTGCTGGCCTAGCCGGCCCTTGAGTAGCCCCGAACGTGCTTTACAGCATGTTCGCGACACTCCAAAACGGCAAAAGGGACTTGTGCTTGCTCGGGGGAGGGGTTGGATTACCTTGTAAATGTATTCCGGCTAACACAGAGCCAATCACTTGCCACCATGAAAACTCAACAGAAGAGGAAAGAGTAGGAAAGGCAATCTATCCTGGAGGCGTTCTTCAACAAGAAGTATGTCTTTCCCAAGGATAAGTCAGAACTCCTCCTCCTGGGAGTAGCTCCTCCCATCATCTTCCACTGCAGCCATTTTGTGAGGAGGTGAGGTGACTAATTATACAGCAGGTTCCCACCTGATGCATTGGTGAGTACAGTTCTGTGAAGACCTCTAGTAACACCATTTGAAGAACGTTATAATTACCTTCTGTTCCTCTCAGCACTGTTTTCCAGGAACATATCCACAGTGCGATATCACTGTCTTCAAGAAGAATATGGATCTTCTTTACTATTTACAGCAGAGCTGTCCTTTTTAAATATTTCCCATCTAATAATGGTTGCATATCTTGGCGTCATTTTAATTTATAATTGGCTGTTGTAACTCTATCACCACAAAAGGATGTACCACCTCATAGCCATTCAGTAAATATTTCATGTATTTATTGAATGAAGATGGTGAAGATATCTGCTGTAAAGTTCTGGTTACTGGAATAGCCGAAGCTAATAAATAATGCTATTTAACAAAGAGCTTTGCAGTCACTTAACATTTTTGTGGAAACAATAAGTGGTATTTCAGTTGCACACACCAAGCATTTACTGTAGCATAAACCACTAATTATTCAGTCTTCTGCTGAGCTTACCAGAATATAAAACTCTCTTGAAATTAATAATATTAAAATACGCAAACTCTGGGTCATAATGATTCCTAGTCGAATAAAATGAAACAAAATATAAAATCAATTATTCTTGGCAAGTATGCAGAGAATAATTGTTCCAAAAGGACTGATAAAATCTATTACTAGGTTACACTGTGGATTTGGTTACTATGCTGTCTTTTGCATTGTGCTTGGTTGCATTGGCCTTGCTTGATCTTATGCTAATTCAGAAGTCTCATGAATTCAATAGGATTTACATTCCCTGGTAGGTAGGTATATGACTGAGAGTGCAATCCTAAACTGGAGTTAGGTCGGCATAAGCTAAGCCAGCAAAGTTTGGCCAGCACTAGGGCCACTATAAAGCATTTTTTGGAGGATGGCACATGTCTGTGTGCTGGCTTCTCTGACTCCGAGAGTGGTCCAAACATACTTTACGGTGTCCCTTGTGCTGGCCAAACTTTGCTGGCTTAGTTTATGCCGACCCATCTCAGTTTAAGATTGCGCCCTAAGGGAGCAATCCTCAAAGTGGCATTGTGCAACACTATGTGCCAGTGTTGGTGCAACATCACCACACAAGGGTGCCAAGCAGCACCCCCATGTTGGCACTAGAGCACTTGGGCTGAAGAGCGTTGGCTCTGAGCCGTCTTTGCACCAGATGAACTCATCTGGCACAAGGGCTGTTCTGGGAGGAGGGAGGGAGGGAATTGGGCAGGCTGGTGGGTGGGCCGGCTGGCCCGGGGAGGGGCTGGGGCTGGGATGCAGCCTGGGATGCATCCAAGCCTCCACCCCAGGCTGCGTAGCCCTGATTCAGGCTGCATGGCCTTTTCTACTCTGTGCCTGCTATTTATAGTTCTGTGCAGGAGCAGAGCCGAAGAAATGCATGGGGAGGTTTCCCAGAAATGCATGGGAAGGCTAAGGTGTGCTAGGATATGGCACAGGCTAGCTGGCCTTACCATTCCAGTGCACCTTAGGATTGCGCTCTGAAAGTTTGAACATGTGAACTTTGATCTCTAGGAGATGAGCTGCTGGCTGCTTGAAGGAGTGCAGAAGCCCCCCCCCCTTGGCCTACCACAGCAAAGCTTCTCCCCTCCCGGAGAGGGGAAAAATGCACTTGCAGTAAGGTTTCCCTACCTGGATCTGAGGGAAGGAGAAAGGAGTCCCACAAGAAAGGCTGCAGGTGATGGGCCATTCCCACCCCAGCAGCCCCCTCCTTCTTACCCCCCCCATTGCAGACGGATGAGGCTAGGCTGTGGCTGGCGTAGCTTCCCCGTGCTGCAAAGACAGGCTGCAGGCACTCCCCCTTCCCTCAAAGGCCACGCTGTATTCTCCTCAGGCTGAGACAGCCCCTTCTCTGTGCAGGCAGATGTTGGCAGTGTTGTGAAGCTGTGCTGGTCCCGCGATGGCTTTCGGTGCTAGCAGCAGCCTGCAGCAACACTGGAAGCAGACTGCCCACGCCTGCTCTTCACTGACGCGCTTCTGCAGCAAAGGTTCCCCCCTCCCAGAAGGGGGCAAAAAGCACTTGCATGTAACTTATCCGTCCATGGGGCTGAGGAACCTTCCCAGTTATGCCCATGAAGCAACAGAGGCCCAACAGAGCAGGTAAGTCCAGCACAGGGGGCGGGAACAAACGGTCCGGGGGAAGGGTGGAATAGGCAGAAGTTGGGGCGGGATGGCTGGGTGGGACCCAGGATGGGGGTGGATGGGCAGTGCCAGCGTGCCAAATCGCAAGGCCCTTCCAAAACCTGATCTGCCTGCAATATTGCTGGTGCAGGTCCAAGTTGACCCCTTGGGACTGCTGGGGCTTACACGAGGACAAGGGGACAAATGTCCCCTTACTCCGAGGAGACTGCCAGCAGCCAAAAATCCTTCCCAGGATGCTGACACCACTGCACTGCCACACAGGGATTTAGGTAGGATTGGGCTGTCCGAGTACTCCAGACTCTTGAGGTATTTGTGCAAATGCGTTCATTTGCATCCTTACAGACTGACAAAAAACACATGGAACAATCCACAACAGATAGTGGGAGAATGAAGGAGAATTAGTGGTGGCTGTTCACTACCACAGTCTCAGGACTCCCCCAGGAAATCCTTCCAAGCGTGGCAGTAAATGAGCAGTTAGTATTTGCACATCACGGAACGGCTGTCTTTCGGTGGAATTGAACACATGCTTTGCCTGAAACTGAGCTCAGGTTTAGTTGCTTGCTGGCAACTCGAGGTAGGGCTGGAAAATACCAATCTGAAAGCATCTGGGAGCCACAGCTTAGTATTGTGTTGTCAATACTATGTTAGGTGGACAAATGGTGTGACTGGGTGTAAGGCAGCTACCTATGTTCTTACTTGAGTGAGAGAAGTATGCAAACAGACAAAGCTGTGAGGGCACAGTCCTAACCTGGAGTTAGCCCGGCAAACAGGGATGTGAAAAATGATCTGGAGAAACATTGCCAGAATGGGATATTGAGCCGAGAGGATCCATGCATCCATTGTCTCATCGGTGAATTTAGCTTCTTAAGGCTGCTACTCTCACATTACATTTCTACTACAAACTTGGTCTCTTGTTACTCACAGAAGTAAGGAAAAAAAACACCACATGCCACATTGTGATTACACATATCTTTTTCTTCCACTTCCCTGTGATGTATGACTTTCACTATCCTTTTAACCCACCTACTGCTTGTCTGTATGTGTTAGAAACAAAGCAATGAAATCATTTTCTGTGTAATGGAATAACATGAAAAGGTTACAGTAAGGTGAATGCCTCCTTTACTGCCTGGAAAATGACTCCCAAGGGAGAGAGACCCTCCTTCCTAGAAGCCCAGGAGTTCTTTAGCATGAAGCACGACTGTACCAGCCTCTTGCACAGGCAAAAGGCAATTTATTTTCTGCCATTGAAAGTCTCAGCAAAATTGAAATGTGGGTTGTGCACTGAGAAACCTCCACAATTTACAGCCTTATTGAGTTGCTCCAGAAAAAAAACAAGATAGTCTTGGATTGCACAGCATTATAGTGTAGCAACAAAATTTAGAACCAGACTGAAGGTTCTGTTGAGAGTGTTTCAAGCTTGCAGACAGAACAAGGCCACATATAACGGCTGTGATTTCAAGGACTCCTAGCGGAACCACAGTATTGTTTTCAATCATCATATTCAAAGATTGCTGCTTCAGAAGACACATCAACACCTAACTCTGGTTGTAAATCCTGGGTTAATTCTATGTAATGCCCAGTATTGTCCCATTTGCTTCAGTGATGGACACCTGTGAAGGACACTCTTTATACGGCTATATCATCTGTGCCCTGGAGATAAAGGCAATGAGCCTTGCTTTCTTATTTCACCAAGGCTACATGGTCCAGTCTCCAGATGCAAACATTTGCCAACTTTCAGACAAAAGTTCTTCAGAAACAAACGCTTCAAACAAAAGTGTGGATGGAATTTTCCAGTAATTATCTCCCAAATATGTTGAGGGAATAAAAGTTAAAAGATATCGCTTGGTATAAGATACTGTATCTGAAACATTAAAAGAATGGGATGATAACATAGCCAACTTGAAACACAGAATATTCCATACACATGAATATTAACTCAATGACCTATTTATCAGGCTGACATTATCTGCAAAATATAGTACTAGTTCACATTTCCTCCTCTGGTGCACAGGCCCTACAAAGAAAATATAGGTTGTTTGTGCACAAGCTAGCTATAAACCAAAGATGCTATAAAGATTCTCAATTTAAAAAAGAATATACTTCAAAATTTGAAAAAGAATTTACTTCAGGCTTTTATCAGCAAAAAGGAAAGACTTCCAAAAGCTTGGGGGCAAGGAAACTCTATGGAGATGCATCAAACGCTATGACTAGTATTTCCTTGCTTAGGATTTCACCCACACTGTCTCCCACACAAGATAAACTTGGAAACTTCTGTGAATCAGTGAGTCTGCTGCATATTTATGAGCTCATTTCAGGACTCAAAGATAAAATACAACGGAAATTTAAAAGAAACCTTTTAAAGAGGAATTGCCTAGCTGGGTATTTCTCAAACTGTGGGTCAGGACCCACTTGGTGGGTCGTGATCTGATGTTAAGTGGGTTGTGGAAAGCTGGGAGCCAGCATCTTGGAAGATGCAAACCTCTTGCTATATTCCTTTTGTGAGTGTTAACAGTTTTGAATTTTGAAGTGAGGTTTTTTTTTTTAAAAAAAAAATTAGTTTTAGTTCAGTGCTTTTACAAAACATTTTATCCTAATCTTGCTTTCGATGAGGGATGTTTCATGGTTGTGCAATTGCTGCAGTCCAAGAATGCCAGTTTGCATTCCAGGAGTGTCATTTGATTATGTCACAATGATGGCACTTCTTGCTTGATGATGTCACTTCCAGCAACTGTATGTCATCACCTCCAGGTTAATGACATCACGTCCATTCTAAACACGAGTGCCATTCTAAAAAGTGGATCCTGGTCTAAAACATTTGAGAACCACTGGCCTAGCCAGTTCCATGATTCTGACAGCCATCACTGCCCCAAATGGCTGTGATGGCATAGGGGCTGGGCCACTTACATTGTGCAATGTGGAGCCTTCAATACGTACCATGCTGCCCCCTTTGTAAATGCTTCTGCCAACCAGATTCACAGAGTAAAAGATCAAGCAAAAACCTTTTAAAGCTAAAAGCAAAGACAGGGCAAGCTCTTGCACTCCCCCAGAAGAGAGTCTAGAGTCCCATCCCATCTCCTCAGAGGACTCAGAACCCGGGGGGTTCCAACTGTATATTCACAACTTCAGTAGAAGACTCCAAAATAATTGATTTAGAAGGGAAAGGGGTGCTTGGTTTTTTTTTTCCCCATGGGAAAAATCCAATGGATGTGGAGAGCCACATGGAGTTTCTATCGGGCAGCCCAATCCTATGTTGCGCTGGAGTAGGCAGGCCAACGGGCCTGATCTATATCCAATGCAACATGTAAGGCCTGAGGAGCCATTGCACTTTATTCATGCTCATGCACCGGGGAGCCTCCCCAATGGGCTCCTCAGATCTGCACCTGTTGAGTAGCAGGCACAACTCCACAGCCTGAATCGGGGCCATGTGGCCCGGGGATGGGACCTTGGATGTGGCCTAACAGCCACATCCCAATCCCACCTCTCTCTGCAGGCTGGCACACCTGCCGGCACACACCCCAGTTTCGCCCACCCCTGCCCTGTTCCACCCACCCACTTAGAACTGCCCCTGTGCCAGCTGAATTCTCCTGGCACAAGAGTGGCTCTCCGCCCGGGAATCCAGGCTGGCGCTACAGGTAGCGTCGGCTTGGGATCTGTAGCTCCGACGCTGGGATGCAGATCGGCACCCCCACATTGGCGCTACATCCTTCCTTGGATTGCGCCCTAAATGTGTGTTACATTCTTGGGGAATGTTGGTTTCCATGTGGATTTTTGCACATTTGTTCTGGGCCTTAAGATAGGCAGTGGGGTAAACTGACCATAGACTAAAGGTTTGGGGCCAGAAATTAGGAAAAATGAAAGACGAGGATGGGGTAGAGAAGGGAGGACAACATTTAAACTGTTGGTCTTAAAATTCCCATATTTTCAAGTTGAATTTCCATAGGAGTTCAACAAAAGTGTCTGGGTATGATGACTTTATATCAAGTTTCTTCTCCATCTCTTGGCTTCATCTATTAGTTAAGCTCTTTGAAAGCAATATTTGAAAGTGTTTCTTGGCTCTGATCTACAACAGAAGATGCTGTGCCCTTCTGGTACTAGACAATTATTCTTTTTGTACTGAATATAGTATCCATTTTTCACCAACGGCGCTCATGTTCCATAGTACTAGAAAACTGTACACTATGAGAGTAAAGCAGTTATGATGCTTCCAAATCAAGTTGATGTTATGAACACCGCATCAAGCCAAAATTGTGCCTTTATTGGGTAATTCCCTATCTTATGAATTCATGTGCCCTCTATCGAGAAAAATTTCAAATATTTCCGTATTCTTGCTGTGTCCACTCTATCCTGAGCAGGAGATTTTCTGCACAAGAGGCAGTCTTAAAACAAAAATAGATTATCTAATGCTGCAG
Source organism: Lerista edwardsae (assembly GCA_029204185.1). Lineage (NCBI taxonomy): Eukaryota > Metazoa > Chordata > Lepidosauria > Squamata > Scincidae > Lerista > Lerista edwardsae. The sequence continues at coordinate 15,081,624 of JAJKFI010000021.1, read as the reverse complement.
AGAACAAGTTTCTGCTGCCCACACCTTTATGCTTTTCTACTCTGATAAGCTCTGTTCAGGGACGTGGTGTCGCAGTGGGTTAAACCGCTGCTGCTGGGCTTTCCGACCGGAAGATTGGGAGTTCAAGACTGCGCAACCGAGTGAGCTCCCGTTGCTTGTCCCAGCTCCTGCCAACCTAGCAGTTCGAAAGCACCTCAATGCAAGTAGATAAATAGGGACCACTTCGGTGGGAAGGTAACGGTGTTCCGTACGCTACGGCGTAGAGTCATGCCGACCACATGACCATGGAAGCTTGTCCTCAGATAAAAAGCCGGCTCTACAGGCTTTGAAACGGAGATGAGCACCGCCCCCTACAGTTGGTCACGACTAGACCATTCAATCGTGGGGAAACCTTTACCTTTTTAAGCTCTGTTTACACAACGAATAGGTATCCAAGAAAAGGGGAAGAAGAAGTGTATCTGCTGGCCTTCCTCTGACATTGTGTCCTATGAAAAGAACATATGCACATATAACAAGCATCATGATTTATAGCATGCCAAAATTCCCACTACCGATCACTCAGACAAGGTCCTGGCACATACCCGCACAGGTTCTGTTTTCCAGATCTGATCAAAACATATAGGTGGGGAGCAGGAGCAGGGGCTACAATTCTGTTTATTTCATCAACCCCTCCCCATTTTGCAAGAGTTAATGATGCCAGCATCCCATGGATTGCAATTATTCAAAAGGACCATCTGTTACCAATGATATTTGGGCAGAAAACTGGTAACGTTTAAACAGAGGCAGAAGGAGTAGAATTTGGTGCCAAAACTGAGATCTTTAGTCATAGAGGCCTTTGCTGCTCAGTCCCACGCCCTGGTAGGGACTATTAGTTTATTACTATAATTTAACAGCAGTTATTATTACTAGTTGTGCTTTCATAATGTAGCTATTCACAACGTGGGCCCTCCAGCATTTTGACTGTGTGGCTCAGATGGTTCTTTTTTGGCACTTTGCCATCAGTGCCTGTGTATCATGTTCTAAGTGGAGGTTGATCAGTGTCTGATTACAATCGGACTCCCATTTCCATGACAATGCTGTCTTATGCACCGATACTGGCTTTCACCTTGGACATTGATCACAAAGTTAGCAGACCAGACTCCCTACAAATGAGTAGATATTTCAGATATACCAGGGCTGGCTAACTCATAGCACCTGTGCCACGAGTGGCACATGGACATTTTCCACGTGGGTACAAAATTGCCATATATTTTTGAAAAACATTAAAATAGTAACAAAAAAGCACCACAGCAGGTAATGGTTTGCTTAATTTCTTTGCTACTCCTTTCACAGCACACACACACACACACACACACACACACACACACACACACCAATTTCTAACACTGCAGTGGGTGCACTCAGGTTGGCCATACCTACTCTGCTTGATTTAATCTGTTTGGAAAATGGGAAGAAAGGTAGGAAAAGAATGATGGACAAATAGAGTGGATGCTAATGAGCTGGATTGTGCTGTTGGGTCACTTGCTTACCCAAGAAGGTCTGATTGGTGGAGTGCTGAAGAAGCGAATGGCAGGCTTTGGAAGGTGGTGGAGGCCAAGTGGGGAAATGTAGAGATGGATCCGCAAAGTCCAGGTGACCTGGTCATCTGGAGATACCATCTTCAGAAAAAGTACCCACAAATTGATGCTGGCTAGAATAATCTTTGAGGACAAGAAGGTGGACAAGCAGTGTGTGTGTGTGTGCGCGCACACACATTCGTGCGTGCTGTGCTGTGCAAAAGGGCAATGAATTCAACTTATATGGACTTTGGAACAAGTCCTGCTGAGCCAGAGTAAAGGTCCATGCAGGCTGCCTTTCTAGCCTTAGCAGCAGCCAGCCAGGTGTCTTTCAAAAGCCCCCAAAAGACAATAACACTCCCATATGTCTTGCTCTGTATCTTCTGGCACTTGGAGATACACTGCCCTTGAGTATGGAAGCTCTATTTAGCTATCTTGGTAATCACGAAAAGCGATGTCACAGTGGAGTGGCATGCTTAAAACATAAAACATGGCACGTGGCATGCTGTGGGCTGGCCTCCCCTGAGATGCTCATCAGGTCTCCATTAGAGCCGGATCAAAGGTGAGGTGGTATAAAAGCAACAACTATTAGCTCCCCATACCGCACACCCACATGCACACAACCTTGCTGCTTTCTAAAACAGAGACCATCTAATGAGGATGCGGATCACCCGCTGTGAGATCTAACAGAACATGACTATGTTTCGCTTTCACAGCTTTGCATGCTATTACTGCACAGTGACCTGTGGAGCCAGTTAATAAATTGCAATTCCCACCATTATTTCTCATTACAAAAGATTTTATCAGCTCACATCACTATTTCCAAAGCCTTCCCAGGTTCATTTTTATCCTGGCAATACATCTTTGAATTACCATTCGTATTACACGAGTTTCTGCCCTTGTCTGTCTCTGAAGAGAAGGCTACTCACTTTCAACTGCTAAAACACAAGGTGCTTAAACACAGATGCTGTATAGTGTTTGCAATTAATTCCCCAACTGTTAAAGGTCTATATTTAATTCTTTTCCCCCGAGGGCAGAGTTCAGTGAAAAGGTTAGAGTGCCATTTCTTCTTAGGACTCCTGCTAAATCAGGAGTTCCTACTGCCATCTAATTAATTATTTGGCAGGCCCCCACGCGCCCACCAGGGATCTCTCCTGCTTCCTGAACTGAACACTTTTAAATTTATTTTCTCCAATCTCGAACATGGCATTTCCCCTCTTATAAAGCGATGCCTTGCCTGGGCTGTAACAAGTTGTTGTTGAAAGCAGGAGTCTCATGTTTCATTTTGCCCCATTGCCCAATAATGGCACAGAACACATGACATCCAGAAGAATACACACCACTTCTTCAATGGGGAGGAAACATGCCAAATAATTGATGCAAAACTTTCACTCAACTTGGGTCACTACATTTGATGATAACGCCCATTCTAATCTGCTTCTGCACAGTATTTTAGTGGATCCTAATGATCTCCAGCCCACCATCTGTGGTTGCTCTTCTTCTTACAGGCAAGAGGCCATCACTTCTTGCCAGGTCATCACTCCATGGAGTAGAGTGAAACTGTGTCAGCGTTTCCATGGATGCTGGCAGCATTCACCAGTGTAGCATTGCCTCGGCATGGTGCATCTCATCCTCCTTTGTGCTGGACAGGCTTTGGATACGGCAGGTGTCCCAGGGATGCTGCACTACCATTGTTGCGGTGCCAGCACAGCTACAGTTTAGGACTGGGCTGTTAGCCACACGCAAGTTCTATGCATATGTTCTTTTAAGTGGAGGTCTAAATCTTTTCTATGGTGAACAGGGTTTTTTTTTGTTTTTTTTTTGTTTTTGTTTTTTTTTGTTTTTGTTTTTTGTGTGTGTGTGTGTCGGGGGGGGGTCAACCCATTCAAAAAAAAATTACTCCCTTGGCTTGATCACATCACACACATTCACCTTGTCTGTTTGCAATGAAAGGTTTGTGTTTTGGTTCCTTACTCTGCTTTATCATGGAGGTGAAAGTTATGCATTAGCACAAGCCGTGTATTAGCACAAAAGCTCTGCTTTGTTGCAGAACTGTGGAAATGTTGCCAGTGGAAAAGTGATGGAGAAGATAGCAAGCTAGAATGGGTACTGCAGGGTTGCAGGAAAGGGTAACATTTTGGAACCAGGAAGGAAATCTGGGAAGTTCCAATGTTGTGCCAATGTTGGGAAAAATGGAAAGCAAAAGGAGAAGGGGCGGCAGAGATGGTTAGACCGTGTCACCGAAGCGATGAACATGAAATTGGGCGAACTCCGGTAGCTAGTGGAGGACAGGGAGGCCTGGCGTGCTGTGGTCCATGGGGCTGTGAAGAGTCGGACACGACTTAGCGACTGAACAACAACAAATATTGATCCTTGTTGTGCCAGCTAGTCATTGCTTTTCCACTTTCAGACCCATGCAGAATTGCGACACTTCTTCCCCATCTCAGCAGATGTCATGAGGTCTGGCTTGCCCACATCTGCTTCAGGTGGTGGCTTGGAAAGAGACAGAGGGCTGGTATGGGGCACTCCATTTCCCCACAGCCTGCTGGGTTGCTTTCCTCCTTGACTTTTGGATCAAAAACAGCAGCTCTTGGCTTGGAGTCTGCCACTCTCAGCTCGGTCAAGCGCTGGTGCAACTGACAGGGGCTGTTCATGGCTGTTCATACTGGGGGCCCGACAGAGCCGTAACGTCTACCCCAGCGCCCTGGGGCAGTGACGTCACAACTCTGCAGTTTGCGCCCCCCAGCAGCGATGACTCCCGGGAGGAGGGGTGCTCGTGACCGGCAGCGCTCCCTCCTTCAGGGAGAGCCCCGAGAAGGCTGCCTTTGCACCGCGAGCGAGCGCAAAGGCAGCTTCCTCCATCCTCTCCCTGGAGGAGGGGGGCGCTCGCAAATGGCAGAGCTGGGGGTGGGGAGGGGGGTGGACGGTGGAGCAGGCCTGCAAGTGAAGGGGGGAGAGGAGAGATCTGCTTCCCCGCCTCCGCTCAGGATATTGCCATCGATTGTGTCAAGATGTGATTTCTGCTGGGTGTGTGTGTGCGTGCGCGTGCGTTAGGGTTTTCTTCCTCCTAGCGCCATCCCTTTCATTCACAGCATGCTTTTCCCTGGCTCCTGGCTGTTCTTTGCCGAAACCCGATTCCCCCTTTCCCTAGAACAGGGGTAGGCAACCTTAAACACTCCAAGAGCCATTTGGACCCGTTTTCCGGAGAAAAGAAAACCTCCGGAGCCACAAAACCCTTTTGACATCTAAAATGAAGATAACATTGCATATATAGGTTTGTTTGTTTTTTTACTTTTATGCTATGTATAAAAAACTATAGTGTGTTACATTTTTGAAATGAATGCCTAGTCAAACTATATGATCCCTTGGCTCAAGCTGTTAAAGTTGTCTATATAAGCCACTGCTTTAAAAAGGAGAAATGAGAGAAGCTTTCACAAGCTTGGTAATCGGGAGGGGAGGAGGCAGCCTGTGTGGGAGTAAGTGGTAGTTGCTTTTACGTGTTACAGCAAAAGCATATCTAATGTTTCCTCTGCTTAATTTTGCATACCTTCCATGCAGATCAAGGATGTTATGTATTAAACCCCTCCAACAGCACATAAAAAAATTAAGTTACAAAAATATTCCTCTGATAAAGAGTGAATCCAGCCTGAAATGTCTTGGGACCTTATAAAGTTTTCATGCTCCCACCAACATTTTTTTTTTTTTACAACCTTTGATTTCTGAACTCCTGAGTTTCTGGAAGTACAGGGTGCGCCTATGTACTGTTTTTAATCTACCAGGAGGCCTATTATATTTCTCAAATGATATTACCAGCAAGGTGCTAGTGTGGGCAAATCAGCTATAAAGGGAAGGTCTCCTAAACCTCACATGCCAGGGATTAAAGTTAATCCTGATCCCATCAGTTCTTCTTCTTCTTCTTCTTCTTCTTCTTCTTCTTCTTCTTCTTCTT
>JAJKFI010000021.1:15039358-15066770 GCA_029204185.1 Lerista edwardsae | reverse complement strand
CACACACACACACACACACACACACACACACACACACACACACACACACACTCTACCACCTCCCTTTTTTTCCTGTGCTCAAGGAAGCCATTGACTCATGACTCAACTCATTTCTCAAAATGACTCATGATTTGACTCGAACAATTCTAAATTTCTCACGAGTTGCAACAGCAGTGTGCTATGACTCGCGATTTGACTCGAGTCACTGGGGCACAGACTCGTGACTCGGCTCAGTGATTAGATTAGATTAGATTAGATAATTTTATTGTGACTGGAGCACATCCCTAATAATTACTAACAAAGCACAACAAGTACGATCAGGTCAACATTTTATTGCATAGACTCAAAGACAGAGCAGCATCCAAAAGAGAAATGCACAAATGGTTGCCAACCATCTTCCCCCAGCCCAGCTCTTGTCTCTTTGCAAGTTATCCAACAGATAGCATAGTAGTAGGTGTCAATGCAGGCTGGCTGTGCCATACCTCTGCTAACTGGGCAAGAGGCACTTTTTCAAGTGGTGTTCCTCTTATATTTAGCAGGGGGAGAGTAATTGTCCCTCTTCACCCCTGCGCAGTCTTTCTAGTGGCTGTCGCTGGTGATCTGCCTTTTTTTTAGATTGTGAGTGCTTTGGGACAGGGAGCCATTTTAATTTTATTATTATTACTATTTGCCTGTAAACCGCTTTGTGAACTTCGTGTTGAAAAGCAGTATATAAGTACCGATTGATTGATTGATTGATTGATTGATTGATTAGTTAAGTGTCTGTCACGTGTAGTTTGGAAACAGGGGCCTTTCTGGAGCAAGTAGGTTGACAGAGGAGCAGCTGCAATAACACTGGGTACTGCTGCCAAGCATGCTGTGAACTTCCCTGGTTGTCTGCACAACCAGACATGTGGAGGGTGCTGTGTCATCTTCCATGCTGGAGAGCTGCTTGTGGAGAGAACCAAAAGCACAGCAAGGCATAGAGAGCAGCAGCAGATATCTCCTTGTAAAGGAAGGTGCAGTGCACCGCTGTGGACTATGCAGTGGAACACTCTTAAGCTTTGCAGTAAAGTTTTATCTTTGGTCCATGGAGCAGCTTCACCAAAGACCCACCAAGGCCCCACTGTTTCCTTGCCTTCACCTCTTATGAAGTCACATTGACTGTATGCTAAGGGCGCAGTCATAACCTGGAGTTAGGCCAGCACAGTTAGGCCAGCTAAGTTTGGCCAGCACAAGGAACACGGTAAAGTATATTTGGACTGCTCTCGGAGTCAGAGAGGTTAGCACACAGATGTGCACCATCCTCTCTGACTCCGAGAGTGGTCCAAGTGTGCTTTATGATGGCCCTTGTACCTGCCAAACTTTGTCTCTACTTCTAGGATTGTGTTCTTAGTGTCTTTTGCTTTCCATGTGGGTGTGGGTGTGGGTGTAGGTGTGCATGTATGTGTTTTGGTACCTTCTTGTCGGAGACTGAAGATGAGCCCAACCTTCTTCTTAAACAAATCTCTGTAATTGATCCACCAGGGACTCCAAACAGGAACCAATAGGTTTCACATGAGAGCTGGAAATATTTCATTTTGGAGCCTTGGGCTATCACACTTTTACAAGTATTTGGAGAGACTAGCTCTTCCACAATGTGAATGAAGTGTTTTCAAGGCTTGTCTAGGCTTACCCCTTGCCTGTAGCTCTAAGTTTAGGCTACAGAAAGTTGCCTCCATCTGTAGCCACTTGCTATGGAACCACCAGAATCCATTTCCATTCTTCTTTTCTGCTAATTCCTGTAATGGTTCTCCTAAAAACCTCACCCTCCAGCTCCCGAGCTCCTCTGGGAAGCTCAATTAATCTCTCCACATCCCTTCTTCCTCTACATTTATTCTCTGCCCCTTCTCCAAAGGAGTTCTCTAGAATCCCTTCTCCTTGGCCTAACAGCTTCCTTTAGGGCTTCATTGTGCATGAATGTTAGCCATAGAATCCCACTGCACTAAACATAAAACTGGTACAGGTTGAGTATCCTTATCCAGACAAGAAGGTGACGAGAAGGTGTCTGGATTTTGGAATAACTGCATAAATATAATGAGAAATGCTTTGTCTTGTTATCCATTTGGGTGTCTGCTAGCCTCGTTGAAATTTTTCAACAATGGCACACACCATAGAGCAGAGAATAGAACTTACAGCCTGTATGTGGGAATGAGCACAAGATTGTGCTTTTTGCAATATTCCCACTGACTTGTAAAAAAAAACACAACACCCCAACCTATGATATGCATTCTTTGGGCAGTGCGAACCTACTGAACAAATGAAGTAGGTCAGATGCAAAAAGTGCAAAAAGTTTGAAAAACGCTGAAAAATGTCCGAGAGAAAGATGAGAAGACATTGCTGTGCTAAAGTAACTAAAACTCAATGCATTTTAAAAAATCATTATTCTTTAATGTATGGTATGTAGCACAGCCATTTTTGAATGCAAAACAGCTTTCATTGTGGGACAAGGTGTTGAGCACACAGTGCCATTTCAACTGCAGGTGTTTCTGAATGAAAAAAGATCCAGGGAAGAGTGGCAATGAGATGCAAATATCTTGCTGTCTTGTGTGCTCCAGGAGGCATCTGCTGGACCACTGTAAGATACTGGAAGCTGGACTAGATGGGCCTTTGGCCTGATCCAGTGGAGCTCTTATGTTCTTATGTAGTCTCATTTCTGACCTGCTTTGGGAATGGGCAGCCCAATCCTGAGTTGCCTGGCTGCCTCAGGCATAGTGGTAACCAAACGGCTACCACTGCATCCCGCTGCACAGGCAGGCAGCTGCCGGAGGCTCCTCAAAGGAAGGAGACATTCACCCCCCTCCCCGGGGAAAGCCCCACCACCTGCAACGGGCCTCCTTGTCTGTTTTGTCAGTGGTGAATTGAGCAGCCCCATGTCAGGCTGCCTGGTTCAAGGTGGCGCATTGGATCCGGCGATGGAAGCTACCACTGAATACAACCCCTCATGGGCCGTCTCCTTTTCTCCCCCCACCGCCCAGTTCCATCCCCTTGCCTGCCCGAAATAAGCTTATTGTTGGCTGGCACTGCTGGAGTATCACCCCAGTGTGAGCGGTACGGTGTTGCAGACATGCTTCATGTCATGTTCACCACAACTTTAGTTGACGGTACACATGTACCGCCAGCGATAAGGCCTCAGGATTGGCCTCAGGATTGGGCCCTCTAGCTTCCTTAGTCATTGTGGTAGATGGCCTGTGCAGGGAGACAGACAGACAGACAGCAGGAATCCAAGCATTGACCTACTGGGCTTAGCTGCTTCCTGGCGGGGCGGGGGGGGGTATTTAATCTAATTTTTTCTCATACACTAACTTTGAATGCACTTCAGTATAGGAAGGTGAGCTACGAATGACAATAATTAGATGAAAGGCTATATTAAGGAATGGCTTCTCTATAAGGGTGAAATGTAGGAAACGGCCTACTTCGGAACGCGGACAAGCTACCACAAGAGCAGAAGAAAGAAAGATTTAACATGAAAATTACCATCTTTCAGCCTAATCCAAACGAAATCTCCCCCCCGCACTTTCGATGCAGCTGTAGCCAAGGAAGCTTGTGTTTTCCAAGTGGACCTTTGCTCATTTGCCCTTGGGAAACCTTCTACTGTCCATATGGAACCCAACAACAGTAGCATAGCAAGCCAGTGTGAGGAGGGTGGACTACCTCCCTGCAGCACCCCATGGGTTTGCTGCGCTATCCACAGGGGTGCGCAGCACTTGCCGCGTGAGTGCTTGGAAAGGTAAGAGGAGCCCAGATGGGCGGGCTCACATACCCCTGTGTGTGTCTTGGCTCCAAATCAGAGCCATTCCACATGTGGGAAGAATGTAATGACACTGGGAGTGATTTGATGGCGTTGTGTCACTGTCACAAGTGTGCCGGAGTGGGGCCGAGAAACGGCGAGAAAGCTGGTCAAGCAGGGCAGGCAATGAGTTGCGGAGAGCCAGGTGCTGTCATTTACCGCCCTTAAGGAGGAAATAAAGGAGTGGAGGGAGGACGGGGAGGGGTGGCGTGTCTGGGAGAGGAGAGGCTTGTGTTCCTTCACCGGCTGATGCTGGACTGCAGAAGAACCCCAGCCCTGTCGATCAAAGGAGTTGCCCCTGGAGAACCACCCGGGTCCTCACCCCGCAGCTAGATGGACACCCGGCCAGTGTGTGCCGCCATACCACACCCCGTTGGTAGAAGGGCCCGGAGCTTGCTGTTGGACCTGAGAGGACGGACCCTGATGCCCTGAGCCATGAGTGGGCCAGTGGCCCAAAGACAGCGCTTGCCCTCTTGTTTTCGCCCAGCCAGGCTGGACTTTCAGTTGCCTTTTCGCCCGTGTGGGCTGGACTTTCTGTTGTTCCATTTGGAACGCCGAGAGGCAGGACTTTCTGTTGCCCTTGGAGTCGCCGGGAGGCATGGACTTTGGTTTAGGGGTGAAGCCAGCGCCTGTGTGGCACAGGAAGGGGTCCTCGGGGGAGGGGAGTGGGGGGGCAGGGGGGCAACCACTGGTAGTGATGCTTGAAGTTGGATCCCAATAAAGAGTGTTACGTTGGCAATTTGGTTCTTTGGTTGTTGCTGTGTGTCACGTCCCCACCTATGTATGTTGTCGACCCCTTCTCCACCCCCCCTCCCTGAGGGCGAGGGGGTATCGCGGGGGGCCAGTGATGTCACAGTCACAGACACCCCGCTCCAGGTACCGGCCAACTCAGCTCAATGCTGCATCAGTGACCTTGTTGGCACAGGACTGAGGTGTGTACTTATGACCAAAAGGGAGAGGATTAGGATTTGGCCACACGCTTATGCCACCAAATTATCCCTCCCTCATTCTGCCTCCCTCCCCACTCCTGATCCTGAAAAGAACTTGCTCAACCCCGTTCCATCCACTCCCACTCCTGATCCTCCTACTGCCACCTTCTGTCGTGCTGGCAGATGGTGGCCTAGGCAGTGTGTGTGGCCACCAGCAATTGTGCAATTCAGTGGTGCTGAAGCACACAACAACGTTGCACAACGTCTGGCAGAATTTAAGCAGAATTCTCTGTTGTTTCTTGTGAGGAATATAAACACAAAAATTGTGCGCTCAAAGCCATGAATTGCCCTATACATTGATACAAGAAGCATATTCTTCCAGAGTTGGGATTTGACTACAAATTCTATAAAATGGGGTGATCTTTTTCTCATCATTTTTTGCCGGTGTCTTAAGCAGACCTTGCCAGCAATTCCCCTGGTTCAGGAAGGTGAACATCTGCTCTGGCATCTCTTCAGATGAAAGTGGCCAATTCCAAATACTTTGACAAATGTAGCTGTGCATGTGTTGACATGAGAGGGTTCTCTCCAGGTTTCTGTTGAACGTGGCCTCAGTGACTGTGTGAGGCATGACCTCCCTTTCAGTCCTTATTATGAAAAGAGAGTTTTAGTTCTTTCTGATACAGCCATAAGGTGACAGCTCTGACTCTTTCTCTTTGAGTAGGGGCAGCAGATGGCTTGTGGTAGAGATGAAACTACATTTATGTCCTCCTGGGACTTGTTCAGCTTGTTCTTGTGTATAAATAGTCAGACTGTGTTTACTTGACAATGAAGAAATGCCTGTTTTTATCATGGTCCTGCTCGATGAAGGAAACATAAATGTCAACAAAGGTTGGAACAATTCAGGAGGAATGCTAGTAAGTAAATGCAAAAGCAGGCTAATATACATATGAATGAGAAAATATGCCCAGATAAGATTCTAATATAAATGCCTGGTTTATGGAACAGTACCCATTCTTGAGGTAAGACTTCAGAAGGTTACTGTTATAACTTAGCATTCTCAAATCCCACACGTGACCTATATTCATCGTTTTCTCTAAAGGGACATTATTTTTCAGTGTCAATTTTTTCTTCTCTGTCTCTACTCCCTCAATGGCCCGTGACATGGTTTGGTAAACTGTAGACCAGTGGTTCTCAAACCTTTTAGACTGAGACCCAGTTTTAAGAATGGCATTTGTATTGGGACCCACCGGAAGTGATGTCATTAACCTAGAAGTGATGTCATGGCAGGAAGTGACATCATCAAGCAGGAAGTGCTGTCATTGTATCATAATGAAATGACACTCTTGAAATGCAAATTGGTATTATTGGACAGCAGCAATTGTACAACCATGAAACATCCCTGATAGAAAACAGGATTAAGACAAAATATTACTTAAAAGCACTGAGCTGAAAACAATTAAAAAAAACCCTTCACTTGAAAATTCAAACTGTTAACTGTTGAGGAATAAGGAATATAGCAACAGTAAGATCTGCAGCTCCCAAGATGGCTGATCCCAGCTCTCTGCAACCCACCTGACATCATGTTGTGACCCACCAAGTAGGTCCTGACCCACAGTTTGAATAACACTGCTTTAGATCTAATATACAAAAATGCTGTAAACGTGTATACTGAAGTAGCCAATTACACTCAATGCCTTATTTTGTGGGGGCAGCCATCTATCAAACGTTGTACAAGCTGAGATCTTTCTCATTCCTCAACCTCGGCGCTGACACATTGAGAACAGTTCAAATTTTTGTGTCTTCTTAAAACATTCCGTTTGGAAGGTATGATTCACAATGATCAATGGGAAACATTTGCATGAATACACTTCCACTAGATCCTTTTGTGAGTTCCCCGCAGATTGCTTTTTGGATTAAAATCTGCTGCAGAAGATGTTTATTAGATAGTTCTCTGTGTGTTTGAAGGTGTTGACGATATGCATCGATAATCGTATTTGAAGCACAGCAATAAAGGCAAAAAGTCACTAAAGGCCCAAACCTAGAGATAACATTTGCTGCTGTAAATGTATGCTACATTATACGTATATTACATTAACTGCAAGGCAGAGCACTGGAACAGAGGTTGCCTTTTGTGCTCCTGGACTGATGCTTATCAGGTCTGCATTATGTGGTTCTCTTTCAAAGAGAGCAAGGGGCATCAGCAATCTAATGTACTCTTCATGGCCTGTTCCAGATGTGTGCTGTATCTCTATATCAAAGATAACACAATTAGAGCCCAATCCTAACTAAAGGCTGCCTGCAGGGCAGTGATGTCATGCAGGGGGAACGTGGGGGAACTCAGTTCCACTTGTTAAAATTAGGGCTGACTCCACCCACTTTACTCTCCCTCCTCCCCCCTCCCGATTCCTCTGCAAAGAGATTTTCTTCTTGGTTGGCCGGCACTCAGAGGGTTAAAGGGAGCGACTCCGGATTCCTAGGGGGGCGAAGGGGGAAGGGCTGCAGTGGGGAAGTCCCGTCCTGCACAGCCCCCTTCCACGCTCCCTCCCACGTGGACTACACACGTGGAGTCAGCAGCCACTCTGGTGAGTCTGCAGCCCACTGGGGAGAAGGGGCGTCCTGGGGGTGCGGTGGTGAATCAAGGGGGGCCCTGGAGGGGACAGAGGGAGCTGGGATTTTTTGAAGCTGCCCTCCTGACCTGCCTGGCATAAGCGGGCTTTGGTGTAGGGAAGCGCCCAAGGGTGCCATCCAGAGTGGTGCCACCCCTCAGCCCCTTCCACAGGTTCCTGCCTCATTCTGCTCAGCCAGCCTCGACTTCGAGGCTGCTGCCCCTGTGCCAATTTTCAACTTCCCTGGCAATTTTGAATAACTCCACCTCACCTAGCCGCGAAGACCAAGGAAAGGCTTTTGCCACTGTCTCTCCAGTCCAGAGCGTTTCACTGGCGCTCTGGGTATGAGGTTTCTTTGGGAGACTGTCTCCATCGCTATTGGAGCTGTAATTGGGGAGGGGGGGAATTCTTCACTTTCTGTTCTGTAGGCGCCAGGCGCTGTACAGAACTGGCTGGCTCCGCCCACTCGTTGCTGACGTCGTCACTGGCTAGGAACCAGCCGCGGGTAGACCTGGGCTCCACAGCCTCCGGAGCCCAGGTCTACCCATAGGAACCAGCCATGGGTAGACCTGCGCTCCACCAGCCTCCGGCTTATGACGTCACTTCCGGTGGGTGGGTCCTGACACGTGCCAATGAAAAGTGAGTTCCTGTTCTTAAATCATTTAGATGCCACCACTGCTGCAGGGCACTGTGTTGCCAACACATGTACTATTTAATTTCATGGCCAAAGACCATGAGGAGGCAAAGAGGTTAGTAAAGTTTTCTCTTAGTTACATGATACTAAATGCTTCTTTGACGACATATCGTGAAATAACACCGCCATGAGGCTTATAAAACGATAAAATGCTAAATCCTGCTCAATTAATGAAATAATACCACTATTGACATATTACAGTGGCTGTGGAGCATCTGTGAACCATTCAGACTGCTTTGGACTGTGTTTCTAAGCCCCTAATTCCACACACAACTTTGTTGCTTTCTCTTAACTGCAGTAGAGTCTTCTGAGTATGCCCGAAGCTGCCAAGGGAAATGCATGAAGTGCTATAGAAGGGAAACTGAGCCACACTGTGCATTTACTCACAAGTAGGTGAATGTGGCTCAGTCCATTTTGAAGGACAGGCTGCCAGAATGGTCCCAATCCAATGAACACAGACTCCAAAAGGCACTCGAGAAGTCAGTTCCCCTCCTCCAAAACAACAAATGTATTTAGCCCTATGGAAAGCCAAACTGAGCTACATGGTCCCATTTACTCATGAATAGGCCAATCTTGGCTACAATCAGAGGCCAAGTGAATGGGAATACAAAGCCACCAGAATGGTCCTGATCCAGTGAGCATGGAGCTCAACGTGGCCTCAACAAGCACTCCAGAAGGCTCAGCATGGAGCTCAACTAACACTCCAGAAGGCACCATCATCCACCCCACCATAGTAAAAAGTGAAAAAGATAATGCCTATTTTATGCTGCTTGTTAACAGTCACAGGCATATATATACTGTGTATTGTTGTTGTTCAGTCGCTAAGTCGTGTCCAACTCTTCACGACCCCATGGACCACAGCACACCAGGCCTCCCTGTCCTCCACTAGCTTCCGGAGTTCGCCCAATTTCATGTTCATTGCTTCGGTGACACTGTCTAACCATCTCATCCTCTGCCGCCCCCTTCTCCTTTTGCCTTCTATCTTTCACAGCATGAGGGTCTTTTCTAAAGAGTCCTCTCTTCTCATGAGGTGGCCAAAGTATTTGAGCTTCAGCTTCAGGATTTGTCCTTCCAGGGAACAATCAGGCTTGACTTCCTGGAGGATTGACCGATTGGATCTCCTTGCAGTCCAGGGGACTCTCAAGAGTCTTCTCCAACACGTAATTCAAAAGCATCTATTCATCTATACTGTGTATACACCACCTATATTACAGTGATAACTCTTGATAAATATGCTTTAAAACTGATTGAAATGTTAATTTGGAATAAAAACACATAACACCGCTTTCAGCCCATTTTTGTTTAGGATAACACCGCCGTCCATGAAAAAATAAAACAATTTCAGACTGCCTCTAGCTATGGCTCACCGGAGAGTCCTGGAAACCTGCCAGGGGAGCCGTGGAGTCCTCACAAAAAACCTGCTGCCCTCTACAATTCCTAAGGTTGTGGCCATAATGGGGAGTTGTGGCCAATGGCCCAGTATGTCAAGGGAGCCACCACTTGAAAAAGGTTTGGGAACCACTTTATTAGGTAGATGTTAAATGAGAGCAATTTCCATGCTAGTGCCCTGATTTTGAAATGGTTACCCCTGTGAGCCTTGCATGACATCTAACATAATCCCAGAATTATACTTCCTTTTAATTCATCTCATTTTGGCAGCTGCAGGTTGGGTTGGGCTCATTAGACCCGTAAATTTTGAAACAATTGTAGATCTATTTGCAGCCAATAGCATAGCCAGAGGGGGAGACACACTAAGTAGTGCAGGTGCCTCAATGTGCCATGACTGGCTCTTCCCTCTCACCAGCAGAGTCATTCTAGGCAGCAACAGCAACACAGAGGCATTTGTTTCCAAGTACTGTGCAATGTGCCTCCACGTTGCTGTCACTGCTTTGGCATGGAGAGGGGGAGGGTCCCCTTACATTGTGCATTGAGGCACCTACAATACTTAGCACATCACCCCTCTGGTTCATCTACTGTTTGCAACTGGAGGTTTAAATGTACTTATCTACATGAGAACCTCTGCTAAGTGAAGTAGAGGTACCTAGATCTCTGGAAACAAAGGATGTGTGAAAAATTATCCTCACTCTATCCAAATTTGTCTGGTTTCTCCTGAAGAATTTTGGTCCGAGGAGTCTGATCACTCGAAATGTTCCTTCGGTGAAATCCGGTGGCACAACCTAGAGAGGCACTGAATCCTGTTTTTGTACCTGATTACGGCGCTCAGACAGATTTTTAGTTTTGGCCTAGGGAATACAAAACCACTGTTCTAAAGGCTGTATTTCCAATCCTTTTTTCTTTGAAAGTAGCCTGCATAATCAGGCACATTTGCTTTCAGTACTGTGCAACTTTCATAAATTACTGCCTAGATGCAAAGAGTGGGTGGAATGACACTAACTACACTGAGTGGGTTCTTTGGAGAGTTTTAGATTTGACATTTCTAGTTCCTGAATTCAGTTGCTGATCTGCACCCAGGTAAAAGTTCCAGTGTTTTCTTCAGATTGGGAAGGGGGAAGACAAAGAACATTCAGCTTAGGAAAATTCAGCACTCCCTCCATGTGGAATTATCTTGTCGTGCGTATCTGCCCATAAGTGACCCCCCCCCTCTTTCATATAGTTTCTCTTACCAGTTTTGTGCCTTTAGAAAGCAAAGGATAAATGCCTACATAATAATTTAAAATTGTAAATGGAAAAAAGTGAATCATCACCATGAGTAAGGAATGACTCACAAAGGCTCACAAAGATTTAGAACCTCAGATTTACTACATATTCCAAGACAGACTCTTGCTCTCCTCATTTCGCTCATGTAATCGGCAAGATTTCGTTAAAAAAAGTTTCTCAAGATTTGAACAGTGTGCAGTGTGAGATAATTAAGGGTGCAATCCTAACCTGGAGTTAGGCCAGCACAGTTAGGGCAGCAAAGTTTGGCCAGCACAAGGGATATCTTAAAGCAGGTTTGGACCACTCTCGGAGACAGGGAGGATGGTGCATGCCTGTGTGCTGGCCTCTTTGGCTCCAAGAATGGTCCAAACATACTTTACAGTGTCCCTTGTGCCAGCCAAACTTTGGTTAGCAAACTCCAGGTTAGGTAAAAGATAAAGGTTTCTTCGCGACCGAATGGTCTAGTTGTGACTGACCATAGGGGGCAGTGCTCATTTCCGTTTCTAAGTCGAAGAACCGGCATTGGTCCAAGGACAGTTTCCATGGGCATGTGGCCAGCTTGACTATACACCAAGGCGCACAGAACGCCATTTACCTTCCCACTGAAGTGGTACCTATTTATCTACTCTCATTTTTACGTGCTTTTGAGTGCTAGGTTGGCAGGAGCTGGGACAAGTGACAGGAGCTCACTCCGTTGCATGGTCTTGAACTGCAACCTTCCGGTCAGCAAGCTCAACAGCTCAGCAGTTTAACACGCAGTGCCACCACATCCCTTCTTGGTTAGGATTGTGTTCTAAATTGTATATTTCCATTTCTGATTGCTCAATATGAGACTTGAAGGAAAGGTTATATAGAGCTGAGCCAGTCAGGCTCCTTTTGGGTCACCAAAGAGTACAGTACCAGCCATCAGAAGAATGGTGCTGAGGACAGAGAAAATCAGTCTGTTTTCTTTTGCTTGGGAGTCCCTTTGGGGCCTCACTGCCAGTTCAGAGTGCCTTGTTGAATGTGTAGACGCATTCTGTATCCATTTAAATGGCTGCCTGATAAGGTGCCCTCCATTTTCTTTAACTATTCACAAGCTTAGAATTACTGTCTTTAAAATGTTTAAAAAACTACACCAGTGAGACTTACTATCCAGCCCTTGGAAGTCTGAGTTTAATTTTATTAGCTCTGGATTTATCCTTTTATCTGTATATTTGTTTTCTCTTGGTTTTGTTTACTGGACTGCTGATGGACTGTGACATGAAATATTCAAGACAGCCGAGACAATCACAGGAAATATTAAGCCGTTTCAAAATAGTTACTTAGTGCCTCACTCCTCTCAGCAGGCCGAGCAATGTTTTCTCGTGGACACTGCAATATATATGAATAAGTTAATGATGCCTAACAGAGCTAAATCTTCACAAACAAAGATCGCGGATGCCTAAAAGGAAGAGTTGCCACTTAGTGATCAATTGTCGATTGAGTAAATGAAGATGCTGTGGAGCATTCTTTCATTAAAACGTTTTCCTCGGTGAGCAACACTTGACAAAAAAAATCAGGCTCCACCATCCGACAAAAGCAAAAGATTTCTGCCCCACAAGTCTGACCTTACCCAGGGGAATGCCCCACAGCGGTTCAACAGAATGTCTTCCTACTAACTATGCTTAGGAGTGCAGTCTGAGGCTTGGGGCTCCTTCCTATTTAGCAAGTTGCAGCAGGCTCTAGCTCAGTGATGGTGAACCTATGACATGCTCAGCGGCGTCATGCAGCCGGAACGCTGGGCGGGAGGAACGGGTGAGCAGCAGCCCGCCCGTTACATTCCGCTCTGTTTCGCCGTCTTCCCCGCCCCTGCTGGACACGCCTGTCCAAAGTGACATACTACAACGTTTGGAGTGACACACCAGCATTCATCAATGCCTGACAAAAACTGACAATTTTTTTTTGTAATTATTGGATTTCTTTATAGAATACATAGCACCACACATGATTGGACTGTATTTTTTGTTTAAATAAATGAACACAAAGAATTGTTTCTCTTTTGTTTGGGAGGGGGGTTGACACACCAGCAGAGTCAAGTTAAGCATTTTCCTAAGTTTTGACATACTGAGCCCAAAAGGTTCGCCACCACTGTCTAGCTCATAGAAAATGATGATTGCATCATCACTCTTGCTGGCTCATTATACAGTGCCCCCCTGGCACCCATATCGGTGATCTTGGTTTCCACAGTTTCAGTTATCCATTCACAAATCTCCCCCCCCCACTTGCACTCATCTCATCTGTGTGTTTTTTTTATTTGCCCTCTTGTCGCTGTCTCCTGTGCTGTCTACTCATCACTGCTATCAGAGGGGATTGTGTTTGCAGCCTCCAAACTGCCTGCTCTCTTTGCACCTGCCTGTTAGTGCCTGCCCTTTTCTGGAGAGGATGTTAACAAGCAAGCACCAACAAGAAGTAGTTTGGAGGGCTTGTGTGGACCAACGGTAAGTATAGGGTTCGCTGCTATCCACAGTTTTGGATATCCATGGTTGCAGCAGGAATGTATCCCTTACAGATACAAGGGGATGACTGTGGATCCTTTCTTAAGGCATTTGGTTATGTGACCGGCAGATCCCACCTATGTCCCAACTTCCAAAATTTGAGATAGTTGACTCCAGGTTTGTCCTGAGTGACTTAGAAAATATATCCCAACCGAATATAATTCAGGGCGCAATCCTAATTAGGAGCTAAGCTAGCATAGTTAGGCCAGCAAAGTTTGGCCGGCACAAGGGACAGTGTAATGTATGTTTGGACCACTCTTGGAGTCAGAGAGGCAGCACACAGACTTGCACCATCCTCCCTGACTCCTAGAGTGGTCCAAACGTGCTTTACAGTTGCCCTGGTGCCTACCAAACTTTGCTGGCCTAACTGTGCCTAACCCAGAGGTGGTTTCAGGAACTGGAGTTGAATGAGAAGGAAGACCTTGGGGAAAAGGTGAGTGGAGGGGAGGTGGGAAGCTAGGGATTCTTCTCCAGTGAAGATTGTAATTGGACTTGGAAAAAAATTCAGCAGCCCTGTAACTTACACCTTTGAATCAAATTTCACCAGAATCTCTATGTGGGATCTCACTATACAATTACATGCCCTATTTCATAATCTGAATTCACAGCTCTCTGTTCTACGCATAGCTCCAACCACAGCTCTATTGCACAGAAATACATAAGTATATTTACAAAAGTTACAGGCACTCAGTTGCACACCCTTCAGCCTTCCTTCCCGCAAGTTTTACATCACCAATGATAATTCATGAGGCTTCATACTGCTCCAATGGCCTGTTAATTTTGATAGCTTTTTATATGAGTCTTATGCATCAGCCTATAACTATAACCTATAAAGCTCTCCTTGCATTAATACAAGAATGAGTGCAACTGAAAGAGATCCTTCAGCCCAGAGAGCAACAAGGAGTGTAGCTAGAATGTGAGTATTACAAAAATCATTTTCAAGATTGTTTTGGCTCAGTCTCTACATTTCTTGTGTCATAATTTGATCCCAATTTTTTTGTCTCAAGGGGAATATTTGTAGCGTCTTTGATGGAAAGGCAATTGCTTTTGAGTCATTTTCAGTGCAATATCAGACTCAGCCCCATTATGCATGGCAACAAAAGTTTGTTTTCTTATTGATTTTATCTACTAGGAGTGCTTGTCTTTTTTTTAATTGCATATGTCGGGAAAGTAGGATAACATTAAAGAGCTGCCTGGCCACATGGGCACAA
Source organism: Lerista edwardsae (assembly GCA_029204185.1). Lineage (NCBI taxonomy): Eukaryota > Metazoa > Chordata > Lepidosauria > Squamata > Scincidae > Lerista > Lerista edwardsae. The sequence continues at coordinate 15,052,348 of JAJKFI010000021.1, read as the reverse complement.
AGCCTATGGCTCGCCTTTAGTTGGAAAGGTGGAGCATAACTGCTTTGAATAAAATATTTGGTGTAGAATAAATGCTGAATGCTTAATTGCCTGTGCACTTTCCAAAAAGCACACAAGTCAAACATGAGACCTGCTGACGTAAAGGAAGGCTAGTCTGCTGGATGGAAGCAGGTTCGCTGAAAGGGTGTCAGGCTGACTGCCTGACCCCCCGTCTGAGTGTTTCCACCCTGGTTCCAAGCCAGCCTTCCATGCTGGGGTCATGCAAGCTTATCACAGTCAAACCCATAAGAGACGAGCAGCTGGGCCGTACAAGACTGCCTCAAGCTGTGAAGCTATGGAGGTGGTTCCCACAATCCAGGCCAGGCATGGGTTCCTGAACTGCCTTTGCTCACCTCTGGGTACATTCTGAGAGCCAACTTCCAACCCTCATGCCCTCACTAACCTGCCACAAGGGGGGCATCAGCCTAGAGCAGTGGTTCCCAAACTGTGGGAGCAGTAGACCCACCAGTGGGCTGCAAGTCAACTTCAGGTGGGTGGCGAAGCACCTAGAGCAGCCATATTGAAAATATGGGAAGATGGGATGCTGGAAGGGGAGAGGGCAGAGACGGAGGAAGCCCCGCACGTGCCCGGGGCAGAGCGACAAAACAGTGCCCCCAGCACGTCGCCCCACTCCCATGCGTCGCCCTGCTATGCCTCCCTGCGCCCGGAATAGCTCCATAACAGAGCGAGATGGAAGCAAGGGAGGGCTGGTGGGCAAAAAAGGGAATGTCCACAGATAAGGGAAAATTGCCGCAGCGATTGGCATGGTGTTGGGAGCTCTCGGGGCTGGAATCAAGGCCACACAGCTTGGTGCACAATTGCCCTTTGTGGTGCAGCCACCAGGGCTACAGATGGCAGTGTCTCTGAGCAATGAAGGTAACCTGAGCAGTACTATGACTCTGCCCACCCCATCATTGGCTCTTCTCAGTTGGAAGAGCTATAAAGGCTGCTTCTTCAGCCTGGAATTTTGCCTTGGCAAGGAAAGGCAGTCTTTCCTGTCTCTGGCTCACCCATGACATGTGATGAACAGACACAGGGCTTTGCCCATCAGTCACACTGGTGTAACTTTTCCTGATTGATTTACAGTTTTATATAAGTGTTTAGAGCGGACCCAAATGTGGCAATTTTACTGGGAGGGAAGGCGTCAAGGAGGACAGATAGAGGGGCTTTACTGTCAGTGGCTCAATGCCTTTGGCCAGCTGGCAGTTGCTATTTTTTCCCATAAGTCTTAGCGGGAACTGAACTACAAGATGACATTCTGTCATTCACAGCGGAACTTCTGGGGAAATAAAACTGGCAACAGTGGCGTACCTAGGACATTTGGCACATGGACACCTCCTATGACAAAATTTATTTATTTATATTTTTCACATTTTTATGCCGTCCTTCCTCCAAGGAACTCAGGATGGTTCCTCCCTTTCTTTTGTCTTCACTACAAAAGTGAAGGGCGGTGAGGCTGAGAGATGGTAATAGTCATGACATGAAATGAATAATAATGATCACAGAAAAGAAATGCAGTGACTATTTCCCCACAAGCAATGGATGAATGTCAGTACTCTTCCCTGCTATTGCTCCCCTGCACATAGTACTCAGTGACATATTGTCACTGCATCTGGACGTTGTTTTTTTTGGGGGGGGGCATAACCAGCGGCGTCATGCAGCCGGAACGCTGGGCGGGAGGAACGGGTGAGGGGGCGGGGAAGACGGCAAAACAGACCGGAACGCAACGGGCGGGCTGCCGCTCACCCGTTCCTCCCGCCCAGCGTTCCGGCTGCATGACGCCGCTGGGCATAACCTTTGATAAAATGAAGATATTACACTCTGGTTTGTTTTATTGAATTCCTAATGAAATTCCACATTAAATCGCATGATGGTATTATTCCTAAAAACTGATTTTAACAAATCACGATTTTTACACCAAAAGTTGAATTTTTGGGTTTTTGGCCATAACATTTGATAGAATGCACTCTGGTTTGTTTCACTGAATTCCTAGTAAAATTCCACATTGAATGTTATATAACATTATGGTGTTGTTCCTTAAAACCACAATTTTCACAATTTTGGTCCCTAGTACTGGCACCCCCCCCCAAGAGTGGCACCTGGGGCCCAGGGCCCCCGATCCACCTTTGTACATCACTGTACATCACTGACTGTGAAAGCCCATCAACCTTAGATAGATACATACTGCACTAAAAACTCCCGGTCTTGTCACCAAAGATTTACACATGGCTTCTCACAAAGGACTTGTTTAGAGTATCACATTATTGACATAATCTAAACTGCATATTATTCATATGATTTGAACTGCCAGAAGAAACGGTTTAAGTTGTGGAGATTTTTTTTGGGGGGGGGGGAGGGAGTGTGTGTGCTAAAAAGGTTGTAAGCACAGGCATCTGGTTCAAGAGCAGAATTTTTAAAATGATATAACTCAGCCATTTATCATCAGAATTTTTCTGAAATTTGGCCAGATTATGTTCCCCATAAATACAGGCTCCATGCCAAATCTCCTGCAGACAGGAGAAATTATCTTGATTTTATGATGACTAGAATATTTGGACCTTTTAGTGACAGAATGCTAAAAGGACATCGATAGCGAGAGACCAGTTTAAAAGATGGTTTTTAGCCAGGTAGCAAGGGACATTATCCCATTATATTCATTTAAGTGCCACCATTTGTCCAAATAACTGAAAGCAACAGGCTTTAAAGAATTCAGATAATAAAGAGTTCAAATAAGAAGAGCTGCTAATTATGTAGTATAATATGATATGGCTATACATAGAGAAACAGTCAAAGTAACTGGTAAACCAACTGATCAACATTTTGATAGTCCATTCCAGTGATTGTGAGTATTGGCCTTGAAGGTGTCATGTGTATATACACGTGTGTATAGTTTATCATATCCGATTAGTGTTATACGGACTGTTAGCATTCCACTTTTATTCTAAATCGTTATTTTCAGAAGTCTCAAATTCCTGCAATACTCGGCTCCTGCCAGGGTCACCTTTTTTTTCCTGTTGCTCTTTTTAATACTGTCTTAGCTTGCCTTTTTGTTGTTGTAAAGGCTATTGTCTGTATCCTGGTTTGTTTGTGTTTTTTTTCCTTTTCAGTTTTTGACTTTCTGTCATGGAGTTAATTTATTACCCCTTTGTGATATGCTTTTAATGACTGCTTATATTTTGCAAGCCAGTTTGCTTTGTGCATTAATCATAGCGAAACCGGGTGTATAAATATTTCAAAGGAATACAAAAAAATGAATTAAAACAGAGTCCATCATGGTCCCTCTTCTCCACAACAGGGTTAACCAGTTCTGTGCTGTACAGAGATTTCATCCCATTGCATAGAGATTCTGATTATCTACATTATAAGCAACTCTCAAGGTTATAGCCACAGAAAAGTGTAAAATGATGCACACTAGTGCAAAACTTCCCAGCGTCAAATTTACAACAATAGGGGCTGAGTGAAAATCCCAGTGGTGTTCTTATGGGAGGGGGGAACACAAAGTTTTGCAGGAGCCTGAGCTATTCATGGCTCGGAGAGTGGCATAGAGGATTTGCTCTCTGAGCTGTGAATGGCTCTGTAGGCAAGTGGGTGGGGTCACATTACACAGGACCTCAGGCTCCTGTAGTACTTAGTGTTCTGCTTTTTGATGCCTCCAAGTGTTCTGGGAGGACTTGTTTCTTTATTACAACCATCACATGTAACCAACTATTTTGCCTGAGGAGCAGGCACTCATATGGACCTGAACCTGTCCAGGCTGGACTTATTATCACCTGCTGAAGCTCGATGTCACACGGCCAAAGGAGAGAACCACACTGTGAAGGCTACATCTGGGACTGAGAATTCGATGAATTGCAGAATACTGTATACTTGTAAAAACCCCATTGAAAAATGGTGGTTTCGACTAGCCTGCCCATGTAAGCTGCCTTGGGCATTTGCTTCGGCATGGGAAAGGTGGGGTGTAAATTCTCCAAAATAAAAATAAAATAAATATGCTACTTGCTGCTGCTGCTGCTGCTGCTGCTTTGGTTAACTTTTATTTACTACGCAAGGTGTGCCAGAATCTGGACAAAACACTGATATGACTGGTTCCTATCTAATGGATTTTTATGCTGCAATCCTATGTCGAACCAGTGTCAGCAGTCCTGCTATATTGGGACAACATCTCAACCATCACAAGCCCATCCAGTCGAAAGAGGAAAACAAAACAACAACTCCAAAGAGGTGCAGCTGTCTCAGTAACTCTGCCAACCTCAATGGCAAGTCCGGCAATACTAATCAGGGACTGGCAGCCCAACAAGGGGCCAATATTGGTCATGGTGCAAGGAGTCAATCATCACAACCCACCCAGTCCAATGCTGGTGACTAGGGAAGAGCTGTCAATGCTGTTCACCCTGGAGTGGCAACCAGAGGATGGCAGAGGATGAGTGATCATCACTGAGCTGAGCCCTCTAACCATAGGGGTGGCAGCCACCGCCTTGCAGCTGCTGCCATGACAGTAGCAAGCAGCACACCTTATGTATAATCTGTATGTATGGATGACACAAGGATGACACAAAGATCCCTCTCAAGGCTGGCCCATCCAAAAGATCAATTGAAGCTGTTGACTCAGGTAGCGGGCTAGAGTGTCAGAGGAGCAGAAACTAGTACTTGAAGTGAAGAAACTTCGTCCATCAAACTGGATGAAGTAACCAGTAATGCCCAGCAGGGGGAGCTGGTTAAATATAGACAAGCACACAAAACCCCAAAGAAGGTTGGCTTGGAGTGAAAAGAGTATTCATACCAAAATTAATTCCCTAAATGCAACTAGCTAGAAATACAGTCCCTAGTGCTACCTGCTTGTGTTCAGGAACCTTGGCCTTCAATGACTCAGCAGTTAGTTCTAATGGCAGATCTGGCCAAAAACACCAAAGCAACCATTCCTATTGCTTGATTTGAAGAAGCCGAGATGTATTATGTCACAATGATGGCACTTCCTGCTTGATGATGGCATGTCTGGCTATGACATCACTTCCAGCTTAGGGCCATCACCTCTGGTGAGTCCTGAAATGCGTGCCATGCTTCAAAGTGGGTCCCGGTTTAAAAGGTTTGAGAACCACTGGTCTAAATAAAGCAATCAAGCCGTCTGTCCCCTGGAGTCTAGCGAGGCCAGCAGTTCAGCAATCCTCAAAAAGATCAGCACAGCTGTGGATGGACAGAGATGAACCGATTCAGAATTGACAGGACTGCGGTGGTGGGTACAAGCTGCCTAAATGGACTTTTTTTCCACGTCCCTGTCCAGATATAATGTTGTCGCCAGTTTTAGGTTAGGGTAGATGTATTCATGCGTAGCCTCAGGCGCTCGGCAGCTTGGCTCTGTGAACGCCGCTTGCAATAAGATATTCTGGCAAAGACACAAAACGAGAAATTAGCCGTTGCAACAGTAAGCGGTTGGCAGTGCTCAATATCCTGTGGGGGCTCCAGCTAAAAGGCGACATAATTAGCATGATGCTTTGACCGTTTGAGCCATTACACTGTGGCAGATCTTGTTACTTCCACATTTAATAATGCCTATTGGGCATGTGCTTCCTAGTTGACTTTTTTTGGAAACTAGAAGCTGCTATTCTACCCTTTGAGAAACCTTTCTTTATGAGTCGATAAACAGTAGCCCACATAACCTCCTGCCTTGTGCTGATGCTCTCGAGGTTCTCGCATCAATGATGCGATCAGGCCTTCAGGCGTACAATCAAAGTTGCTGTTTCAAGTGGGGGTGGCACCATAGGAGGAGAATTGTCCTTTGGAACATTACCAGTGATCTGGCCTCGCAATTCTATAGAGGAAATATATTCTGTATAAGTGCTCCTTGATCCCTGGCCTTTGAATAATTTAGCACAGATGGTGAATTGTATGACCCTGCCCTTTTGCCGCAATGGCTGCCAAGTTTCCTGGCTGGAGAAGGAATATCTGGCGGGAGAGAGCATTCTCCCACTGGCTGCCGTTGATCTCCAGCAAGTCCAGATATATTGCTTCCTCCTCATCCATTCTACTTTTTCCTTTTCCAAACTCTATCAGAATGGCTTTTTAACCGGATTCACAGCGAAGGCTTGGGAGAATCTGGATGGCACTGGTAGATTTTTCTGCTGCAACAAAGGAGTCAAGCCATACTGCCTCGGCAGGCTTGGCAGATTGAACCAGGGTCAATCTGCACAGCAGAGGCAGAGTGTGCGTGTAGCCCAGGGTGGTGGAGCCATGGGCGCCGTCAGTGGCAGAGCGGCGGGGCGCCATTGTGCGGAGTAACCCGTGCGCTAACCCGTGCTGTTTGGTCCGCCTGCCCTCCCTGGTGTCTGTTTCACTCCAAAATGGAGCTATTCTGGGTGCAGGGAGGCGTGGCGGGGTGATGCACAGGAGCGGGGTGACGTGCTGGGGGCACGGTTTCGTCGCCCTGCCATGGGCGCACTCGGCGCTCGGTTCATCTCTGCTGCACAGTACTAACCTCCATGATTATTTCTAGGTCACTGAAATGTCACCATGCCAGGGTCAGATGAACATCCATGCTGATTGGCTCAGCATGCATTGGCTCAGTAGCATTACTATAGGGGCGGAGCACCAAATTTTGCAAGTTTTACTCACCTTACCTTGCTGAGTAAATTGCTCCTCTCCCTCCCCCTCTTAACCAGTCCTTCCAGGGAAAGCAATGCTTTGACATTGCTTACTGACTATGAGGGAGAGGGGCAGTCCACACGGCAAGGTAAGACCCCTTGCAAAACTTAGCACCCTGCCCCTCCTCTAGAGATGCTCCTGGCCCCTAGTAACATATAGCTTGATTGAATTGTTTTTTTCAGTATACGGTACAGATGAGGTCAGATGTCCACCTTTCAGTTCCTGGAAATGCTTCTGCAGGGCAACCACTACAGTGGTAACAAGGGAAGGGGTTAACTGTGGAATACCAAAGTTATTCCACTTGTGGAATCACAACAAGTGGATCTTCCTGGCTGCAAGGGGACCCTCCATGCCAGCACTACATGTTCCTGGTGTCTGCTGATTTGGAGATTACAGCAATCCACGACTTTCAGATATCCTGCCATAAACACAGATGGTGCTGTTTCCATTCTGAAACCTTTCCTGTGACTTCCCACAAGGAACCCACAATTTGGGAATCAGCCTCAGGGCAGCAGCAATCAATCATCTGTGCAACCATGCTGAGTCCATTGCTTGTCTCTGAATCCAGCTCATTGCTCCAGTACCTCTTTCCTTGTCACTTCAGTCTCTGGCTTGTCCTTGGCTCTGGTTCACCAGCCCGGCTGCCTGACTGGACTAGCTTTCAACAAGCAGCTTACACAGACTCAGGGCGCAATCCTAACCAACTGTTCAGCGCTGACATAGCTGTGCCGATGGGGCATGTGCTGCATCCTACAGTTGGGGGACAGTCAGCGAGACCTCCTCAAGGTTAGGAATGTTTGTTCCCTTACCTCAGAGCTGCATTGCCCTTACCTCAGTTGTTATATTGTATATTAGGTTCAATGCAACAGAAATTCAGACAAGGCAGATGCCGCTTGAACGTTTATTGCAACAGGCAATAGTTAGAACTAAACTGAACTGAACTGAAGGGCAACAGCCCATCCCCTGTTTATAGTTAACTCCACCCCCAGGGCTCCCAGTTGGAGGGGTGATTAGCTCACCCTGCCCAGCTGTCTTGCTTGGGCTTAACCTCTGGCTATCCTCCTGAGTATAAAACACTGGTGTTGGAAAGTTGGTTAGGATTGTACCCTCTGTATGATTGCTGCCTGATCTCTTTGGCTCAATATTGGGATGATCCCTGATCTCTCATCCTATATTGCATATATAATCTTGCTCTTGGATTTGTAGGGTTTATAACCACCAATATTTACTATCAGTTGCTAAATCTGCAAGGTTTTACCAGACTATAGCCCGCAGTAATGCATAATCCGCTGCTTACAATGGGTAACATACTACCAAGCTCCTTGGAAGCATTGTACACATTTCATTGTAAACATTTCATTATGATCCAGAAGTGTCTGTGTGTGTGCATGTCTGTGCACATGTACATGCATCATCATGCATGAAATTTGATTTTTTGAATTTAAAAGTTCATGACTTAGCATTGTTATTTTCTACTAATATGCAGGCATTGTTATTGCCTGCATATTAGTAGAAAAAAAAACACCTAAAATCAGCAATGGAACTATTAGCGTAATAGTGTGCAAAGCATCCATTGATATTTCTTCAAAAACTAACTGGCATTGAGTCAGCAAAGATTTTGGCACTTCAGCCAATTAGAAAGCAGCACTACGTTCATGAAAACATCTCTGTGCATACATATGTGCATATCTTTCTTAATAAGTTGCTTAGGCAGCAATGTTTTTGCAATTTAGGAGAGTCTGTTCAGTATATATATCTACAAGGTCTGATTATACTGCGGTGCAACAAACATCTTGCAAATCAGACCAAACAGCCATTTGAAACTCTCAGGCCTGTTATTAACTTAGCTTTAGAGAATACAAACCATGACCGTTGTTTGGTTAGCAACAAAATGACAGTAAGATAAATAGAGCTTGTGTGTCACTAACAGTTGTTTGCCTTCCCTTTGGGAAAGGCTTGGAAGGGGCTGAATCTTAAAGATCATTCTGATCTTGGAGCTATGCCATCAATTGAGCTTTCTCTATCTATGATGAATTAGCACCGTTTATATACATGGCTCTTTATCAGGAATGAGAAGCCAGTTCTCTGCCCCACTAAGCTTACAATCTATTGAGACAGGGAGACGGAAAGGAAAGGAGAATGGATGCCCTTCAGAATATCTATAGATATAGGTATAGACCAGATAACAGTTGAACAGCTGCAATGACCCCCACTACTAGGAACATCAATCATTACACAGCAATATCTTACTAGATTTTGAAATCTTGAGTAGAACTCAAACTAGTAAGAACCCCAAGACCCCAGTCCAGTAGCGTAGCCAGAAGGGGAGCAACATGCTAAGTATTGTGGATGCCTTAACATATAATGTAAGCAGCCCTTTCCTCTTGCCATGGGAACTACTTTGGGTGGCGATAGCAATGCAGAGGCATCTCGTATGCTCCAATGGCGATGGGGCCGCTTATTTGCATGCAATACTTAGTCCCCCTCTGGCTCTGCTACTGCCCCAGTCCAAACATCTGCTACTGCCCCAGTCCAAACACACACCACTGAAAATAAAAAAGTGATTTCCCTTTCATTTAAGGAGGGGTTCCAACAAACTTGGAACGCCACAAAAATTGGCCAAACTATCAGCTTATGTATATATAGAGTTTTATATATAGAGAAGGCCATACCGTAGAGTTTTGAACAGACATTAGAATCTTATGTCCAATATGTGAGCAGCTGTTTGAATATGAAGAGAGAGGATTCAGACCCTTTGCCCTTTGAAATCTGTCTGATCAGATGGTGAATTGAATATAATATTAGTCATACTGCATTTGTAGTTGTTTATATGTTTGTACTTTTTGAGATAATTTTTTTTAAAATTACAGTCTGATATGAAGTTGAATTTTGAGTCTCAAAACTAATAAAGGCTATTGTTTTCACACACTCTGATTCCTAGAAAAACCTGTAAAAAAAACATTCTCCTTTAAAATGTGAGACAGAAAGTCTGTTTCATAATAGCAGCCAGAACTCCGCCACTAGGCAAGCCAAGACACAGATGGGATGGCATGTTGTGCTATGGGATTTGGAAAGGAGTTCACAGACTGGAGGAAGGGATGATTTGCAAGTGGAAACCCAACGTGGGAAATAGGACAAGCCCCTCAAGTGTAGATTCCCCCTTCGTGTGCTTTACAAAGAGAACTGGTGTAGCCTAGTGGCTGAGAGTCTGAGCTATAAATCAGGATTTCCTTATTTCAAAATGTGCCTTTGCTATGAACACCTTGGGTGCCTTGGGTGGCCTCTCTCAGCCTCAGCTGCAATGTGCGGGAAATAACACCTTCCAAGATTGTTATAAGTGAAGGGAGAAACCAGAAACGGGGGCATTGTCACATATTTTGGTGTTTTCCAAAGGCAGAAGTGCAGAAAGCAGTGTTACATTATAACAACTTATAATTTTAAGAGCACAATCCTAACCTGGAGTTAGACCAGCACAGTTAGGCCAGCAAAGTTTGGTTGGCACAAGGGCCACTGTAAAGCGCATTTAGACCATTCTCGGAGTCAGGGAGGATGTTGCCCGTCTGTGTGCTGGCCTCTCTGCCTCTGAGAGTGGCCCAAACATACTTTATGGTGTCCCTTGTGCTAGCCAAACTTTGCTGGCCTAGCTGTGCCCGCCTAACTCCAGGTTAGGATTGCGCTCTAAATTATAATTGTTTTAAAAGTCTACTAGGTAGGTGATATCGTTTGTATAATGCCAGCAGGTGCAGCCATTACCCGTGCACCCCCAATAAATGATAAATAAAATTTTTAATCTTTGATTTTAATAATTATAATTTTTACTGTAAAATGTTGAACTCCATTGGAGTCTGCTGTTTTTAATTGTTTATGCCAGCATTTTAATTTTTTCTTGTATTCATTGTTCTTTACGCTGTAAGCCGCTTTGGGTGCCCCAATAAAAGGGAGAAAGGTGGGGTATAAATCCAATAAATATTAATAATAAAAACCAAATAAAATGAATTTTTCAGATTTCAGGATGGTTTTGTGTTTTTTTACAGAAATGAGAAGTGCAGAAAGTGGTGTTAGTATTTTTATTTCGCTATCACTGTTTTCCCTCAGTAGGATTATATAAAGCCATTAGAGGTGAAGTATATTTGCATTTTCCAACAACACAATGCCAGTGTATTAGTCCTCAGATTGGAGGTGGGACATTTGAGGCAGCAACCAACAGCTTCCCAAGGTTTTCTATATGGAAACCGAATTGTTTACTAATAATTATCTGTGCATGGTGGTCAGGGACACGCTTTCTATAAAGCTTCTGGGAGCCCTGTTGGAAAGCAAGTGAGGTTGGAAGGCCGCATCAAAGGGCAGTGTTGCTGGCATCTGCCAGGGAATCTGATCATGCTGTTGAGTGAGGCATTTTTCTTCTGTCCGGTTAATATAAAGCTTTGCAGAATTTGTGGTCTGGCAGAGTGAGGACAAACTACAGCTCAGCCGTCATAATCAACTGCCTGGATGGATAATGACAGCTTTGGTGTGTTTACAATACATGGGAACCCTTTCATCACACTAACCCTCGCTGGAGTTTTCCCCGTCTTCCTTGCAGAGAATAGCATGAGCTAATGCAGCAGATAACAGTCCACTGAGGGGCAAGGACTTCTTTCCAAAGGTCCCTCCCCCTTTGTTTTGTCTTGGTCTTTCTCTTCCCCATCTATCTCCTTGCTGCCACACCACTTCACTGCTAGTGGATTCCACTGAGACAGTGTAAAGTGAGTGAGGGCGCAATCCCAACCAGTGTTCCAGCACTGGGATAAGGGCAATGCAGCTCCAAGGTAACAGACTTTCCCTTACATTGAGGAGGCCTCTGTGTAGTCACTCCACTACTCCACTGCAGGATGCAGCACATGCCCCATTGGCACAGCTATGTACGTGCTGGAAAGTTGGTTAGGATTTTCCCCTGAATCTCACTGATTTTCAACTCGCTTGAAAAAAGAAAAGATTCTGCGCCACCAGAGCACATACTGCATCCTGTGGGGAGGACATCCTGTGGGGAGGTCTCCTCTGGGCAAGGGGACATTTGTTCCTCAGCCTCCACTTCCTTAATGGCTCTGCTTGGACCCAAGAATGCAGATCAAGGCCAGAAATGGGGATAGGATGTTGGCGGTGCTGGTACTGCTGCCAATACTGCTTCCTTCCCAGCCTCAACACACCCCTGCCTCACCCTGTTCTCTGCCCCTTTCCTCTCCCTTCCTTCGCTGTTCTGCCCCCCCCCACCACCCCCCACCCCACACTCTGGGCCTCCTTTGTAGCCTGCTGGCCCATGACAGCACCCTGGCTGCATTAATGATGCATTGCTTTTTGCGACCGCTGTAGTTCCAGTGGTGCTGTGGGCCCATAGCATTGGGCTGCGCGAGTCCTGGCTCGGAGGTAGGGTGCTCTTTTCCCCTGCTACAAAGGCTGGTCTGGGATTGGAATCCAGGCTCTTGTATTCAAAGTGAGCTCAGCAAACCTCACACACAATCTGAAACCATTCCCAGAATGGGAGAAACACACATATTGCCAGCTTGATGGAGAAAGCCCATTCAGTTTGAATTAAAAACAGCAACAGTCACCTTGATGAAATTACATGAAATTACACAGACCAGAGGACAGATACCAGTGGTGGGGAGCCCACAAGGAACTTGCAAGCCTTTGGATATGGGGAAAGCCAAGAAAACATTATACTTAGGGCGCAATCCTATACTGCGCTGGACTGGCGAGGTCGGCTGGCCAACACCATATCCAGTGCAGTATAGGGGAGGCTGGAGCCTCCCCTATGGGCTCCTCGGATCTGCGCCAAGGAGATATGCCATATGCGAGGAGACGCATTCTGTTGTATGGCCGAATCCTGGACCTGTCCATATCCCGCCTACATCCTGCCCGCCTCCCGCACTCCTCCCGCCAATCTCCAAGCCGCCTTGTCATGGCGCCTCCCATGCACCAGTCAGCTTTGGCCGATGCAAGGGGTCCTGTTGCTTTAGCACCGAAGTGGGGGTGCCAATTGGCAAACCCACGCCAGCACTAAATGCACAGCGTCAGCGCAAGCCCATTTCGCCAACGCTGCACAGTCCGTAGGAGTGCGTTGTTAGTAACAGTACACACTGGAAATAGGAAACTGGAGATCTGGCAGAGACAAAGTAGAGTGGGAACAGGTTAAAAAAGGAACTGAGGTCAGGGCCAGCCAACAGGGTTTTTTGGTGTTCCTTAGGTTATTTCTGGCTGGCTGTTTTGTAGGTTTTGGCAGACATCAAAGTCTCTCTCTCTCTCTCTCTCTCTCTCTCTCTCTCTCTCTCTCTCTCT
>JAJKFI010000021.1:15017751-15029983 GCA_029204185.1 Lerista edwardsae | reverse complement strand
CTCTCTCTCTCTCTCTCTCTCTCTCTCTCTCTCTCTCTCTCTCTCTCTGTTTGTGTGTGTGTGCATTTGCTCTTCACAGGCAGCTGTCCCACAGGTAAGGACATCATGCAGCTTCTAAGGGAAGCCTACAGCCTGTCTGCTTGCTTTGAATCATTTTCAGCCTGATTAATTTCTAACAGTTGCTCATAGGGGGCTTTAGCAGAACCGATGCTAAAAATTCTTGGGAGAATTAGAACAGGATCACAGCATCCCTTGGTCATGACACTAAACTGCAACACTCATTGGTAGGCTCTTTCCTGTCCTAGGATTGACTTTTAATTAATATTTAGACTATTTATATACTGACTTTCAACAAACAAGTTCACAAAGCAGTTTACACAGAACAATAAATACGAAAACGATTCTCTGTCCCCAAAAGGCTCACAAAAAGATGCAGAAGAAACACCAGCTAATGGCCACGAGGAAAGACTCTACGTTGGATGAATAGGAACTGTGCTTGTGGTATTTTCTAAATGCTAATGTGTGGAAGTTTGCAAAATCATGGTTAAAAGCATCTGTTAATCCAGTGAGGGGTACCAATCACTGCAAAAAAACACAATCTGTACATGTTTTACTTGATAGGATTTGCTTCATTTATTATTGCACTGGACCATTCTAATTACAGAAAGAAATTAAAATATTAAACAGGAAACTGTCACTATCTTTTTATATTATGTAAAAGAGGTTTTTTTTCCTCCACAACATACGTTATTTCAAACAGGAGAAGAAGGATAACAACTTTTTTTGGCACTGTTTAAATTTGTATTAGTGCCTTTGGAATGCTGATAACTTCAGCACAAGAAGTGCAAAAACACTCAAATCAAATGTCCTTAGAATTCCTTGTGTCTGTAGGACAGATGGGGCATGCTTATATTAATGACACCTGTGCAGCCATGCATGCGATTATGGGGTTAATGAAAGGCAACTGTTATGTACACATTTTGCACTATGTTGATCCAAGTTCAGTAAAAGAGTGAGCCTTTAAACAGGAAGGTAGGATCCCAGAAAATGTGCTATTTAAACATTTAAGTCTGACATATGCTTTGAAAAAAAGAATGAAGACTCATTCTCACCAAAATAATTATCCATTGTTATCTCAGAAAAGCAGATACTGGTGATCTCTGCCCGTTATCCATCTCATTCCTGGCTCAAAACTTCCTTGGTAGAGTTAGAGGCTGTAATGTTTTACTTAAGTCTTACTGGGTTCAACCACAATTAGATATTCAGTATATGGTTCAGTGGCGTGTAAGCGGCCCCTCCCCTCCGTGTTGTTTTATCACCCCGACTTGCTCCTGCCTTGTGGGAGAGGGGCCAGTTACACAGCTTGATCAGGAGACGTAAAAGACATGGTTTTGCACCCCTCTGGCTACGCAATCCTAGTCAGATTGCGCAATCCTAACCTGGAATTAGGCCGGCACAGTTAGGCCATCAAAGTTTGGCCAGCACAAGGGACACTGTAAAATGTGTTTGGACCACTCTTGGAGTCAGAGAGGCCAGAACACAGACATGCACCATCCTCCCTGATTCTGAGAGTGGTCCAAACATGCTTTATGGTGGCCCTTGTGCTGGCCAAACTTTGCTGGCCTAACTGTGCTGGCCTAAGACCAGGTTAGGATTGTGTGCTGATATGGTTACCCATATAGCAAGAGGAATGTAGAAAGGGATGCACAGAGGCAGATCTAAGGGAGGGCAAAGCTCTAAGTGTTGCAAGAAGCCTTACCCTGTCATGCAAATCCCTCCTCTCCCTTGCTGCTGTAGCCAGTAAGCAACACCAAGATGTTGCTTTTCCCTGTGAGGATTGGCTAGAACAGTGCAGGAGAGGAGTGTTTTCCACTGCAAGGTAAGGCTTCTTGCAAAACTTAGAGATTTGCCCCCCCTTAGATCTGCCTCTGGGGATGCAAACTGCTCTTAAAGCGAGCTGTTACGTCACCTGACTATAATGATATCACAGTAGCATGATCTCCCACAGCTTTCCCAAGTCATAGGGAAAATTTGTGATGAGGTTATTCTACCACAGCCATCCCTGATACAGTGAAAAGAGTAGAAATGGAGTTGGGGGTTGTAGAGGCTTGAACTGTGAACCTTTGAGCACCATAGGTTTTAGAAGGAACAACTGTCCAGATTAACAAACATACCGGAATGGAACTAGTCAATTGCCGCCTTCAGTAATTGGACAGTAGCAGAAGTTCTATATGACTCTTTTCTCTGGTGTCCACTGCATCACATCTGCATCTCTGGTCAGTTTGACCCATTTCTTGTCACACTGAAATGTACACGCAATTATACACTGCTCAAAACAATAAAGGGAACACTTAAACAACACAATGTCACTCCAAGTCAATCACACTTCTGTGAAATCAAACTGTCCACCTAGGAAGCCACACCGATTGACAATCAAGTTCACATGCTGTTGCACAAATGGAGTAGACAACAGGTGGAAATCATAGGCAAGTAACAAGACACCACCAATAAAGGAGTGGTTCTGCAGGTGGTGACCACAGACCACTTCGCAGTCCCTATGTGTTCTGGCTGATGTTTGGGTGACCTTTGAATGCTGGCGGTGCTGTCACTCTAGTGGCAGCATGAGGCGGAGTCTGCAACCCACACAAGTGGCTCAGGTAGTGCAGCTCATCCAGGATGGCACATCAATGCGAGCTGTGGCAAGAAGGTTTGCTATGTCTGTCAGTGTGGTGTCCAGAGCATGGAGGTGCTACCAGGAGATGTGGAGGAGGCCGTAGGAGGGCAACAACCCAGCATCAGGACCGCTACCTCCGCCTTCGTGCCAGGAGGAACAGGAGGAGCACTGCCAGAGCACTGCAAAATGACCTCCAGCAGGCCACAAATGTGCATGTGTCTGCTCAAACAGTCAGAAACAGACTCCATGAGGGTGGTATGAGGGCCCGACGTCCACAGGTGGGGGTTGTGCTGACAGCCCGACACCGTGCAGGATGTTTGGCATTTGCCAGAGAACACCAAGATTGGCAACCTCGCCACTGGCGCCCTGTGCTCTCTTCACAGATGAAAGCAGGTTCACACTGAGCACATGTGACAGACGTGACAGAGTCTGGAGACGCCAGGGAGAACGTTCTGCTGCCTGCAACATCCTCCAGCATGACCGGTTTGGCAGTGGGTCAGTAATGGTGTGGGGTGGCATTTCTTTGGGGGGCCGCACAGCCCTCCATGTGCTCACCAGAGGTAGCCTGACTGCCATTAGGTACCGAGATGAGATCCTCAGACCCCTTGTGAGACCATATGCTGGCGCGGTTGGCCCTGGGTTCCTCCTAATGCAAGACAATGCTAGACCTCATGTGGCTGGAGCATGTCAGCAGTTCCTGCAAGATGAAGGCATTGATGCTATGGACTGGCCCACCCGTTCCCCAGACCTGAATCCAATTGAGCACATCTGGGACATCATGTCTCGCTCCATCCACCAGCGCCACGTTGCACCGCAGTCTGTCCAGGAGTTGGCAGATGCTTTAGTCCAGGTCTGGGAGGCGAACCCTCAGGAGACTATCCGCCACCTCATCAGGAGCATGCCCAGGCGTTGTAGGGAGGTCATACAGGCACGTGGAGGCCACACACACTACTGAGCCTCGTTTTGACTTGCTTTATGGAAATGACATCGAAGTTGGATCAGCCTGTAGTGTGTTTTTCCACTTCAATTTGGAGTATGACACCAAGCCCAGACCTCCATGGGTTAATAAACGTGATTTCCATGGATGATTGTTGTGTGATTTTGTTGTCAGCACATTCAACTATGTCAGGAACAAAGTATTTAATAGGAATATTTCGTTCACTCAGATCTCAGATGTGTCGTGTAAGTGTTCCCTTTATTGTTTTGAGCAGCGTATATATTTCTGGGTGTCTGGCTATATGGTGAAATTATGATGGAGTGATTAGGAGGACTTTAACACTTTGTCTCCACTGTGCTAACAATTCCTTCATCCCTGCCACACTATTTCAAGTGGGGGGGGACTTCTATTAAAAATTATTTGGTGCTTTTTAAAAAATTGAAATTTGCAAGGGTACAGCGTTGGCGGGGATGCTACTGGTTACCCTTTGATGATGTGGTATTTGCAAACACTTTACTGGAAATTACTCCTCTGATGTCTACTGATTATTTTTGAATGCAAACCTGGACATCTAGAAAGTTAAAGATGCTTTCCTGCACACTGCACACCCATCAATGCAACTCCATGAGACACAGATAGTGACGTATGTGTGACAAGCAAAGCCAATCATACATATAGACACATGCGAAAAATTGTTACCTGTTACACATATCCATGTGAGTAAACTGCATTGAACACAATGGGACTTGTGTAGAACCTGAATAGACATGTGTACAAGAGAACCTGAGTAGACATTCATACGAGGACTATCACTGTATTCACCACATTATGGGGCAATATTACATGGAGTCTTATTGTGTTCATTTATTACAGGGACATTTTTCTATAGTGAAGGTTATAGAAAAGCAAGTTGGAAGGCAGAATAGAACACGAATACAAATTGTAAGAGCTTGGAGCTTAAATTTTTCATTGTATAAAACGTGTTACATTTAAGAGACTATACTTTTTTTCTGTATCCCTACGAACACTTTGTATATCCAGTAACAAAGATCCTTATGTGACGGAAATTAAGCTGCTCCAGATTCAGACTCACTGGAGTTCTGTTGCTGTGGCATTAATCCTGAGAAACGCTCCCTGCCTTTTGGGTTTAGTTCATCCCCTGGACAACCACATTCTATAAACAATCTCCTGCTCCATTCCCACTGATGACCGATTGGTTCATACCGATGATGCCAGAAGGCTTCAACTGATCAGCTGCCAAATGTACAAAATGTTGTCAAAACGTCTATTAGGGGTTGAATGACAACATCACAACAACCCATGCTACAAAATATAAGTACAAAGATTTGTTACAAATATATGCCAGGGATCTGCTGAGAGGCACTCTTGGATTTTGTTTCTGTTTTTTTCAGAGCACGGTTTTCACTCCGTTCCTTGGTAATAGTAGAGCTGGCTTCTAAATGCCACCTGGGAATTTTAAGACACTTTATTGCATATTTTGCTGGGAAAAGATAAAACCTTCTTAAACTTATATCATTGTCTTTTATAGTCACTGTAAACACAGCAGGGCTGGAATTATTCCAAAGGAAACTTCAAACCATAATAGAAATATAAATGAGATAGACTTCTTCTTGTTCTTAACTGGTTCAGAGTACATGCTCCATAAGCCTGAAATGGTCAATTAAATTTAAACAGATGATTCCCCCCAGCCCAAAATAATCCTGCAGTGGAGGGAGTGGGAATGGCAGGGAGAAAAACGGTTATAGAGGGTAAGTTAGCAACCAGCAGCACAATCCTGATCCTCTGCTGGAATAGGCAGGCTCACTGCCCTGCCGCATATCAAGCATGGGGCTGGAACTGGCTGCAGTACTCTTACCCCAGTTAATCTGGCAATGGCCCGAGTGGGGCTACTGGGTTCACTGCTGCTGAAATTGGCGGCACACATCCAAGCAGCCTAACACAACCTGAGCTCTCCGGGATGGGCACTGGGAAGTGCCAGATCCTGGCACCACCACCCTCCCCAGGCCGGCCTGCCCTCGCCTGCCTTCCCACAGCTCTGAACCTCCCCAACCCCCTGAACCAGCCAAATCTGGCCAGCTCTTGCTTATCGTTTTCTGGTGGCACAAGGCCTGGAATCAGCCCTGCTGAACCAGCGCATGGATATATCCTGGATCAGCCTCCTCTGGAGTTATCACAAAGATGCTTTACAGAACGTTTGCTACACTCCTAGGCAAGCCCAAGAGACTTGTGTCGGCCCATGCGCAAGCTAGGATAACGCTATAAACTAGCCCTAAACGTCTAAGGGTGGAATATAGCTTCACCCCATAATAGAAGTTCTATGGTTTAACTGTTTAGTGACCATGTTACTACAAACTCCACTTTCTGACCTGAATCCAATAAAAAGGAGAAAACGAGTTAGGTGGGTGTCATCAGTGTATACATTGCAAGCCTTAAGAACTAGGTAGAAAGAGCAGTGTTGTATACTATTAGTTACACAATTAGATACCTCTCTAATTTTAGAATGAGAAGTTAGCCTAATTTCAGGAAATGAATTGGGTATGGAAAAGCAACTGACTTCCTAATGCTCTTCCCCATAATTGGTGCTCAAGAGGCTGCGCTAACACTGCATCCAATGGTGAGGTTGCAATTATACTGCCAGCAGGAGGTACACAATAAGTAAAAATATTGCTTTCCCCCTGGGAGGCTGCTTGATCACTGATGGGTAGGGGTGGGGTTTTTTTGGTGATACTTTTTCCAAAATTTCTTCACTAAAATAGCAAATTGCGGTGTTACAGTATTTAACAATATGTGTTTATATCCAAATTTTTATTGCAAATTATACAATTATACAGTACAAACAGTGCAATAAATAAGGGTGAATGGCCCTACAAAGGCAAGCACTCACACCCCAGCCCAAAATAACCTGCTCAAAAATTCCCAAGCTGCACTCTGGTTGCTGCTTGGAGCATATAGAAACTACTACTTACTATTTCCACATTCCATTAAAGTCACCCCAGCATGCATTGTGAACTATGAACATGCGTGTTCATGCAAAATTAAGCAAGCTTCCTCCTGTTTCTGCCACTCCTCCTCCTGACCCCTTACTGAAAACTATTTGTGGAATCTTCAAAACTGTGTCAAAAATAAACAAAAGTGGTGTTATTTTTGTGAAATGGATCTAAATTTGTGTCAAACTCTGTGAAAAATAAGCAAAAGCGATATTTTTCATGTTTTGACCTAAATTTAGTTTTATGTAATGTTTTCAGTAGAAATTCTCATTATTTAGCATTCTGATTGTCGAAAAAAACCATCCCTACTGATGGGTCTCCTTTGACTGATGCCAGCCATTTTGCTGGCATATGTCTGAGGAAAGATAATGGCTGGGGCAGCCTGGGAAAGAGAGAATAGGATCTGGAGCGTACTGGTCCTGCTGAGATCTACCCTATCCCCTTCCCTGCCCTCTCCCAATCTGCCCCTAAACTTTGCCTGCCCTCCCCCTCACCACTCATGACATGCCTCAACCATCAACTTACCAGCAGCAACAGAGGCTTCAGGAGACACTGCTACACACATTTTTGCGGCTGCTCATTAGTGGCAGTGGCCTGGAAACACATGGCCCAGCTTTTGTGCTGCTGTAAAGGGTCCTGAGCTGCTAGAATGCTATTTCTGGCAACACAAAGCTCCAATAGAACTGGTTCCTAAGTACGATAGGAATTGTAGTTCAAGACATGGAAAATGATGGTTGTATTCAATTAATAAACTGAACTTATTAAATAAGGTCAAAAATAAAATGAAACCAGTCTACTCTCATGGCGGACATCCAGAACGGAAATTTCATGACATCCCTATCCAACGTGTAACAGCAATATTCCTAACAGTGTAACTGGAAGATAAATGCATACAAAAATGTGTTTAAATTGTAGGTGTTCTGATTAATTGAATCTAGAGTCTTATAAGATACATATATGTGTTTGAAAACTCTGATTATACAGTAAGTGGAAGAGAAGAAAGATGTATATATAAACACTCCTGCTTCATTGTGTTGCTGAAGATAGTCAATTAAAAGACAAAAAGATAAAGAAGTGGGTTGAGAAAGATGAAAAGAAGAAATAATAGACCCCTATATGGGGAGATCTTTAAAAGGAATGAATTATGTTTCACTAATGACCAAAGATCAAATTGAAATGGTGCCATTTATTTCCCCCGCTACAACTGAAATTTAAATGCGAATGTCCATACTGTAGTAAAATACACTGTTAAAAATGCATATATCGTTGTCGTAATTTATTTAGGCCAGTGACTGTGTCTTGCAGCGCTTGAAATCATTGCATCTGAATGCAAACTCTCTTCCCCAGAATTTGGCTTCTCCTTTCCATCCTGCAGCAAAGCCATAATCCTGTGTTTGTGAAATAGCAGTCTGTTTCCATGGAAATGAATGGGATGCCGCAATTGTAGCACCAGGACTTCAAGATCCAGAAAAGTACAGGAAGAAGAGGCGCTCAAGGATGGCTCCCACAAACATCCATCACAGTTTTCACAAACAGACATCACAGGTGTCTGGGCAAGGGTGAAACTTGAGGATTTTGCTTATGTGTGTGTGCGTGCGTACAAAGGTGTCTGAGAATGAAGTAGAAAAACAGACCTACGAATATTGTTTCCATCAGAAATGGCCTGTATTGTTGTGTACATAGTACATTCATTATTAATTCCTTTTCTGTGTCAATAAACACAATAATACATTGATTCAGATGACTATCTGCTGAGTATTAGTTCTTCAGGTGTTCCCTTGGTCCAAGTCTGAAAAAATAAGGTAAAATGCATCAGAAGTGGGGAAGATAGAACTTTGATGTCAGTCTTCTGCTACTCCTTACAGCTCATCTACTTCAGCATGGAAAATTTTTCCTTTGTTGTTTCATTCTCTCGCCTCTCCCATTTGTAACATTTTTGTAAATTTCAGTATATATTTTGTAAATTGCAGTACGGTGCTGGGATTTTGTACCCCAGTTGCATTGAATAAAGCAGTGAAACTTATCAGTACCTGCAGTGCCGCGTCATTTTTGTATGCAAAAAAATACACAGTTATTGACCCTGTTATTTTGCTGAATGTACTGCCAAAGGGAAATCCTTACAGCGCAATCCTATACCCCCCTTAGTGCTGGAGCTGCGCTCTTGTGCCGGCCGAATGCTGTCGTGAATGTGCCGTAAAGTGCGTCTGCGTCGGCGCTATGGCGCTCGGCTGGCGCCAGCAGCAGCACCAGCATTCGGGCACTGGCGCTACCGTCCGCAACTCCGGCCATGCACCAGTCAAGTGCCGGTATCATTCGGTCAGCGCAGGGCCTCTGCGAGGGTATTCCAGAGGCGTACCGGCGGCGTAACTGGGCAGCACAGCGGGTGGAGAGGGAGGTTATGACGCGGTTGTGATGCAGGTTGTGATGATGGCCATAGTGCCATATCCTAACGCTGGTTCCCGGCCATGGCAGCCCCAATTCAGGCCACTCCCGTGCACATTCCTCGGCGCCTCCTATTTTGCCAGCGCAGATCCGAGCAGGCCCAGAGGGGTGACTGGGGCTTATGCGGGTTCAAGGGGAAAACCTCCCCTTGTCCTGCACATTGCTGCTGCCACCTCCAAATAGGCCTTTGGATATGGCCCTGCTATGTCGGCCTTACTAGGCCAGCATAAGGTAGGATTGCGCTCTCAACGGGGTTTTTTTTCTCCTTTGCATCTCAAGGAAATTCATCCCATGACTTATTTTGAGGTACACGCAACCCCCACACTGGATCAGTAAAGTACATTTCTATTCTTAAGGTGCTACAAGACACAATTAACATGATGTCCCCTTTCTAGAATGTATACTTTTCTGGGCATTTTAAATGTTAGAGGCTGTCTTGATTTGAAGGATGGTACAGTATGCTTGATTCACAACCCAATACTCTTGATACCAGAGGCAGGGTGTCTCTGAATAATGGTTGTAGGACAGTGTGGGGAGAGAGACCACCTTGTGCAGTTCCACAATGTGGCTGGTGGGAAACATGCTGCAGTGGGAAACATGCTGATGGTCTAACTGGGCCTTCTGCCAAATCCAGCAGGGCTCATCTTATGTTCTTTTGTTAACCAAGAGTGAACACAAGCTGCTATTAAAAAAAATTAAGGACTAGTACATTTAGCTAGAGCAGTGTTATTCGAACTGTGAGTAGGAACCCACTTGGTCAGGTGATGTCAGGTGGGTCGCAGAGACCTGGGATCAGCCATCTTGGAAGCTGCAGACCTTATTCTTGCTATATTCTTTTTTTAGTGCTAACAGTTTGAATTTTCAAGTGAGGGTTTTTAAAAAATTCTTCCTGCTTGATGTCACTTCCTGACATGACATTACTTCTAGGTTAATGACATCACTTCTGGTGGGTACCAATACTAGTGCCATTCTAAAAATGGGTCCCGATCGAAAACGTTTGAGAACCTTTGAGCTAGAGCAGTATTCTTCAACCTTGGGATTGGGACCCCAATGAGGTTGTGAAGCCTCAGTTGTAAGGACTACCAGAATCGAGGACCACTAGAATAGAGCACCAGCAGGTAAAGGGGGAGCCATCTGGTATACTCCTTCAGGTAACAGGAGAGTGTGTCCCAGTCCTGCTCAGGTTCTTTACAGTTGTGCTAAAATAGTTTTTATTAGCGCCAGGCTTCATGGTAACTATTTCTGCTCTAATAAGATTTGGTTACAGTGAACCATGCTGGGAGGGCATTACAGAGCCAGGGAGTGGGTGGTGATGGGGAAAGGAGAGGGAGGATCGGATTCCAGGAAGGAGGCAGATTGACATTGTGTCCCCAGTTTATATTGTATTTACTTGTGTTGTGGCACAAAAAAAAGGTTGAAGACCAATGAGCCCATCCATAAGGCTAAATGGTTGTCTAAGGCAGCAGATGGGGGCTCCGCTTTCTCTCCACTTGCTTGCCTCCACTGGTCCTCCTTTTCTTTTCACTTCTTTGATTGGAAAGAAAAGGAGGACAGAGAAGAAGAGGAAATGACGAGGGGAGAGGAGTGCTGAGCCGGCCCATTGAAGAACAGGAGGCTGGCGCATCATTGTGTAGTTGGGACAGCATTTCGCATGCCCAGTGTCAGGTGGTCATGGGCTGGCCCTGAGCTAGAGATTTGCATAAAAGCTTATTTGGTTTTACTACTTAAACAATGGCATATATAAGCTCCTTTTTTTTTTTAAGCATAAACATTATTTTCTGCTTGTATTCTGGAGACAGCTGGCCACAAACATCATCTTGCTGCCTCGACTTGCGATACTAGGTGAAATGAAGAAATAAAGGGGTGGCAAGACAGAAGGTTGATGGCCTCTGAATGAGCAATTTGGTCCTTACAAGTTGCATTCATTCGTAGAGAGTCCTGCTATTACCCCAAATTTGTCTAGCATTGTTGCACAAACACACTGCATCGCTTATCATTAGCCATCTGAGCTGTAAGCTAATTTAGCTTTGATTCAAGTGTGTCAGATCTCATCTAATGATTGAGTTGCAGAAAGAATATCTTCTGAAGAAACCTTAGAAGAAGGATCTACTTTTATTGATCTAGAAGCAGATTCATTTTCTGCTGACCCTACAACTTCCCTCACATTTAGAGATAATGGAGGATGAAAGACACTGTGATGAGAGAGAAAGATAATCTCATCCCATTATCAATTCCCTTGGATATTAGAGTCTTTAAAAAAAAAAACCTTACCCACATAAGCTATCTTGTAGGAAACAGAGAGAAACAAGCAGGAGAAGGTCATCACGGCATCATGAAGCAATGGAAGAACCTCAACAAAATTAGAGCCTCCATACTAGTGTTATTCAAACTGTGGGTCAGGACCCACTTGGTGGGTCATTACCTGATGTCAGGTGGGTTGCGGAGAACTGGGAGAAGCCATCTTCGAAATTGCAGACCTTACTCTTGCTAGGTATGGATAGGGAGAAGAAAAATTACAAGATATACCAGAGGCCAATTCCAACTACTTAAGACGAGAGACACAAAGCAAGTATTGTAACTTTAGTACAGTTATATTTTGTTCTTCTCTTTATAGAACAACCTGGGCATCTTAGATCATTAAACACACAATATAATAACTGCAAAAACAAAAAGACAATATACCCTAACAGCAACAATCAATATAACATCCATTTAAAACAGCAGCAAGTCAGTTGGCAAGAGGTTGTTTTACCAGAGCCTGAACGAGACAGTGTGGCATCCAAGACATGATAAGACTTCAACATATATTTAAAAAATGAAACATGTACATGGCAGGTACAAAGAGTACCCTATGACAAGTGAAGGTAGGAAAGCAATCCTAGCATTCCCTATGCTCCTTATATTATCATTAGTTTTACTTGGTTTAATGGGCACGCTTCCCTGGCAGTTATCCCTGTTGAACAGTGAAGATTCCTTTCCAGAATGCTAGGAATCGCTCCCTACCTTCCTTTAAGCTTCATGAGGCATTATTGGTATATGCAAAGTTTCATGCTTTAGTCACAAAGTGCACTATTTATGTGTTTGGTTGGTTGGTTGGTTGGTTGGTTGGTTGGTTGGTTGGTTGGTTGGTTGGTTGGTTGGTTGGTTGGTTGGTTGGTTGGTTGGTTGGTT
>JAJKFI010000021.1:14994923-15017741 GCA_029204185.1 Lerista edwardsae | reverse complement strand
GTTGGTTGGTTGGTTGGTTGGTTGGTTGGTTGGTTGGTTGGTTGGTTAAGCAGTTGTACTCACACGACTGTATATCTCATTCCACAGAACTGGAAGCAGCTTGTAGTAAGAGAGAGTATGGAACCAGTTCTAAGACTTTGATAGTCAAAAAGCCTAGCTATCACATTACCCAGGTGCATCAACTGCCTCACTATTTAATTAGGAAATAGGTTTCAAAGTCTTTGTGTTACTACCAGAAAGGAAGCACCTTATTAGAAAGCTATCCTAATGCGCATTGCTGATGGAAACTTGATCAAGGGTTCCTTGAAAAGTTGAGAAGAAAGGGAAGGTATGCCAAATTCTTCCGTATACCGTACTTTAACTTGCACACTCTTGTATATTTCTACTTAGTTGATTTTGGATTCAGTCTTGGGGCCCAATCCAGACGGCCCTATTGCCAGAGGTACGTGTGTACTGCCGATGAAAATGTTGCCAACATGCCATAAAGCATGTCCCCGACAACGTACCATCCACACTGGGCTGGCGTTCAGTTAGCGCTGGGTCCCAGCGTGGGAGGATCGGATGGCTGGTGCTCCAGCAGGTACGGCTGCCAGTAAGCCTGTTTGGGGCGGGGGGGCGCAGAGAGGGGGAGGGACCGGGGAGGAGGCGGGGGTGGGGCCCAGCAGTGGCATCCACCACTGGACTTTAAACCTGGTGGTGGCTCAGGCAGCCCATCATAGGTCTGTTCAATTCACAGTGGCAAAATAGTCAGGAGTGAGCCAAGGAGTTGCGGGTGGTGGGGCTTTCTCCACAGGAAGGAGACGAAGGTCCCCTTCTCCTGAGGAGCCTCCAGTGGTTGCCTGGCTCCCTCAGGATGCAGTGGTTGCCATTTTTGTACTGCTGCTCCCATGGAATCCAGGCAGTTCTGGATTGGAATGGCTTCCTGTCCCTGCATTGTTCAGCATAATGTCTGAAACAGCCTAGATGCTTAAGATGCAGGGTCTGTGGGAACGCTGCAAAAAGCAGCAGGTGCACAGATCAGGTGCATAGATTACACTGTGGATATGTTTATTGGCTCTCTCAGAAGGGACAGACCCAGTAGATATATTCCAGCTCCTCCCGCATGTGCGTTCTGCCTATCTATTGGGAACACAGTCTAAACTCCACACTAAAACTGTACATAATGATAAGAACGTAAGAAGAGCCCTGTTGGATCAGGCCAAAGGCCCATCTAGTCCAGCTTTCTGTATCTTACAGTGGCCCACCAGGTGTCTCAGGAAGAACACAAGACAACAAGATGCTTGCATCCTGTTGCCACTCCCTTGTACCTGACATTCTGAAGTAGCCTACTATTAACATAATAATAGAGAGGTACCCTATTTATTCATTTCAGCAGAGAATATAATCCTGAATATTGATAGAACTCTTGCGCAGTAACATTGGAAGTCAGTGAGGATGCTTATCCTGCAGGAACCTGACACAGGTAACTGCAGGATTGTGACCTAAATTACAATCTCTCTCCCAGAATCCCCAGCACCTTCACAACTTCAATAATGAAAAAGATACAAATCTCTGGGGTAAAAAGCAGCATTTCAAATTCTGTAGCTTTCAGTCAAAATGCCTGTTGCTTAGCAACCACTGTACATGATCCATTTCCTTGCTGACCTGGTTAAAAGACTTGAGCCAGAGCAGAAGCATGGGAACCGTGCGCTTGAAGGTAGGAAAGGTTCAGCTGGGAAGCGGAGGGAAGGGTCTACAGCTCCACCCCAGCAAGGATGTGTCTAATGACCTCTGCACGGCAAACAGTCCATATTCTAAAGCAGCTAGGGATTTCTGCACAAGAGTAATCCAAAGTTATAGAGATGGAAGCACAAGTTACACAGCCACTTTAGAATGCAACAGAGGCTACATCACTTTGGAGTGGCAGCAGAAGAATTAGAACAAGCACTTTTAGCATCCTCTACCAGCAATGCTTCTTGGGGGGGGGGGAGCTAGTCCTGCCATTGGGTTAGTCTGTAATTTTATAGGGAAGTTTCCATGCCCACTGCTAGCAGTCAACTATAAATACAGAAAAGAAAATATGCCCAAAAGTTCTACTAGTCCTTAGCTTAGTGGAAGAGTATATACAATGGGCCCTTCTTATCTGTGGACTCAGCATCTGCAGATTTGAATCTCTGCAGCTGCCTTGCCCTTGACTGGAGGACATCCCAGATGCTACCAGAAGGCTCTTATGGTTTGGGCCAGTAACTTGTGGTCATGTCTAGACGTGTTCTGAGGCATAGGGAGGCTGTGCTCCACCTCTCCACCACATCTCAGGATGCTACTGGAAAGCACTTCTGGTTTGCCGACGCAAACTGGAAGTGCCTTCTAATCATGCCTGGGAGGCTTTTGAGGTGCCTGGGAAACTGCAAGTGGCTTTCAGAGGGCTGCCAGGTTAGTGTGGTCCCCAGGTTAGTAATTGCAATGCCGCGCAGGCTCCTTATGGCTTTCATTATACACAGAAGTCAGCATCCATGAGGTAGTCTTGGACAGGATCCAATGCAGGGGTCCTACAATGGATCCCCTGTGGATACCAAGTACCTACAGGTTCAATTCCCACTACTTCCATCTAGGGCTAGGAAAGAAACTCATCTGAAACCCTGGAAACCCACTGCCAAGCAATACCAAACTAGAAAGTCCAGAGTCTGACTCAATATTAGTCTGCTCATGTGTTCAAACACTCATCCAAATAGTTTATTTCGTAGATTTCCCACCTCTCAATCTGCACACATAATGGAATAGCGTAACTGATTACTAAATAGTCATGCCCACAATGGATTCCCCTGAGTTTTGTAACCTTTGCAGCCATTTAGCCAGGACCCAAGTGGATATTAAATGCTTTTGTAACAAAGTGAAATTTTCCTCCCACTGTGTGCACATCTAAACAATTTCACAAGGAATAGCCAAATAGGTCAAACGAATGTTCAGAGGACATCAAGCATAAACAAGATTCAAAGCAAGTAGCTTCAAAGGTCTGCTGCTGTTCTCATAACTTCTGGATGCCCCTTTTCTCCTTAAATTACTTTGCAAAGGGGCATATTATATACACAGATAGCACAATACAGATATCAGCAACGCTTCAACCAAAGGATAACAAGCACATATGTGCTCAGTTGATCAGCCTCCTTCCTAATCCCTCTCAGAAATATTTTGTGTTCCAACCAGCTCTTTCTCCTTTATGTCTCCACAATGTGAGTTCAACCTTAGGGTCCCATGTTGTTAAACACATTAGGGTAGCTCCATCTTTCAAGGGCTTTGTTTTTTTGTTTTTGCTTTTTACTTAATTTCTATAATGGGGTTTGAAATTGATCTTTTCAGGTTAATAGTTTTTCCTTGACATGAACAGGCCTACTGGACCAGGCCAAAAGTCGATCTAATCCAGCATTCTATTTCCGTCTGGGAAGCCTTACAAGAAGAAGAGAAGGACATTTTTCTCGTTCACAATTGTTCCCCTGCAACTTGTATTCCCAGTGATAGTGTCCTGAAAACAGCAGCTGTTGCTGGTTGAATGCATATAGTTTGACCGCAATGAAATTAACAGATCCAGCAATACAAATGAGCTTTAAAAGTGGACCATTGACATGTACAAAATTATTGTCCACTAGCAGAACATTTTTAATGGCAGATTTCTAGAAATGCACAATTCAGTGGTCCTACCACATAGTTCTTAGGCCAACGAAATTTTTTTTAAAGCAGCATATAATTTAATTTACAACAGAATGTAAATCAAAAATTTGCAGTGTACCTTATTGTATTTTTTAATTTCTTTATTACTTATGTCTATGCAGCCTTTCTATGGTAGAAAGGTATCTGATTGTCATCCCCCCCCAATCAATAATCACAAGCAGCACAATCCTACCTAACTCTATGTGCAGCGATAGAGCAGCACCAGTCCACTGTATCTTGCAGAGGAGTTTTGGCATGTTGAGGCTCCTTGGGGGGAAGGGAACATTTGCTCCCTTGCCCCAGGGTAAGCTCCTAAATGGTGCCTTGGGCCAAATTGGACCGGCCCCAGCAATATTGCCAAAGGCCAAAGACTACATAGTGAGCTTTCAGGAGACAGTGTTGCTGATAGAAATAGTATAGCTGTTAATAGAATATTTGGAAAAGACTACTGTTAAAATATCTATGAGAAACTGTTTTGTGGGAACAGAGGTACCATGGCGCTCATTGTCATTTTCTGAGGTGAATTTTTTTTATATTTGTCGTTTTTTGTTTTGTTTTTTGTTCTCTGATATATTGTGTTTCTAGATTCCATAATAGGGTGCAAAATATTGAAGGAATCCAGAAGTGAGAGCAGTAATGGATGGAATCAGTTCACTCAAATAGCTCTCTAAATCCCAAATAGCGTTCTTGACTTGAGGATGGTAGTGGTATACTATAGTACTGGTAGCACAAGTCTATCCTTTGCCAGCCCATAGCACGCAGCCCTGCTGCTAGGGCATGCATGGTAGGCTATGGGAGGGTGACCAGACGGCCCCCAAAAGGTAAGTAAAACTTCTTCTCACTTACATAGGCTGCCTAGCCTTCAATGGGTCTCCTTAGACATAGGCCAGCTATTTTGGTGCAGAGATCCAAGGAGACATTTCAGAGTGGGGAAAGAGGAATAGGATCTTTTTGTGTGCCACTGCTGTTAAGATTCCCCCCCCTCTGGCTCCTTCCCACTCCCTGCCAAGGCCTCATCCTGCGCTGAACCACCTCCAACCTACCTGCTCCAATAGTAGGGTTAGCAGATACAAACTGGGACAGAGTGCCTCTACCTTTAACCATTGTAAAGAAGATTGGGGCAGGGGCAGCTTTTGAAACTCTTCCATAATGAGCTGCACCTGCCCCAATTTCCTCTTCTATACAACGGTTAATGGTAGAGGCACTCTGTCCCAGTTTGTATCTGGTAACACTATCCAATAGGGCACCTGGGATCTGCTGCCACACACACACACACAGGCCCTCCAGCTGTTTGCATCAGTGGCCCTGAAGTACATTATGGTGGTGCAGCTTTCATGAGATCTGCCACCATAAGGCCCCCATAGGATTGCAAGGATTTCTTGTTAGGCTGAGATACTATGCATACTTACCTGGTCGAAGGTCCCATTCAATTCGATGGGAGCCACTTCTGAGTAGACATCCATAAGATTGGCTGTTAGGACTATGTTCTTTTATCTCGTGTGTGTGTGTGTGTGTGTGTGTGTGTGTGTGTGAAGCTGGCAACAACATTCTAGAGTACCGAAGGCAAAAGGATAATGTGACCATTGGGTCAAGTTTCCTTCCTGTCCTTTAGGGAAGGAAGACTGGTTTTTTTCTATAAGGAATTAATTTCTGTCTTCTACTTTAGTATTCCTCTTTCAGCCCATTGAATGGCTTGTTATTTGGCACCAGCTGAGGCCAGAGAAGTCCATTTAAGAATCTGGCATTTATTGTCCTGTAATCCATTTCCAAGGAACATGGAAGGAAAATGGACATAAGCAGACAACAGGGCCTATTAAACAAAATGAAAGGTATCAGAAGCTGCCAAATCCACTGGAGAGTTGCCTTTATCCATTGCTGTGATGTTTTCACAATAGATGTGATGTAATGCTCAGCTGCATTTTACAAGGATGCTGACACTCAGGGAAGGCCTTGAACTTCTGCAATGACTTTTTTATGCTTTGAAGACCACCTGGTTTTGTTTAACAGCTGTTTAATTACACTAGTAGTATTTGGCTGAAATATATCATGCACCCATATTTATGAGGGCAAAATGAAAGTGTACCATATACAACAAACAGGAACAGGATGATAGCTGTGTCAATCCATTGCAGCAGCAGCAACAATGATTCTCATGATATGCTAAAGACTAACAAATGTTGTACAATCAATTTGTTGGTTTTTAATGTATTACAAGAAGGGATGTGGTGGCACTGCAGGTTAAACCGCTGCTGCTGGGCTTTCAGACTGGAAGGTTGGGAGTTCAAGACCATGCAACAGAGTGAGCTCCCGTTGCTTGTCCCAGCTCCTGCCAACCTAGCAGTTCAAAAGCACCTAAAAATGCAAGTAGATCAATACGTACCACTTTGGTGGGAAGGTAATGGCGTTCCATGCGCTACGGCGTAAGTCATGCTGGCCACATGACCATGGAAGCTTGTCCTTGGATAAATTCTGGCTCTACAGGCTTAGAAACGGGGATGAGCACCGCCCCCTACAGTTGTTCACGACTACACCATTTGGTTGTGGGGAAACCTTTACCTTTCATGTATTACAAAGTTCATGTACAATGTGAATTCTTGAGTTACTAAGAATTTTCCCACAATCAGCACAATGTTATTTGGATTTTTACTTGCTGGGAACAATAAATTATGGCATAATCTTTGAACCATGGCACAACCATTGGTTCCCTGCCACACCACTAACTCTGCGCATTTTCCCCTTTGCATCCCTAGTATCAAATGGATATTGTACTTTAACAACCAATATGCAAACCTTAATGGTACTTTTCATCTTATGTTTGCACTGATATTTTGAGAATACCCTTTTACAGAAACTTGCAATATTGGCCTAATTTTTCCAATTCAGCCAACTTCTTTTTAAAGAAATAATTACACATGAACAGATATATTAAAAGAAATATGTAGCAGAATGAATTACACTACAAATGCCTTTCCTGTAGTCTTCTATGGGAAGCAGAACATTAGTCTTACTTAAAAATATGTTTAATTCTTTTCCACATTTCCATCAAGGAACTTAGGGCGCATGACATCCATTTTTATTCTTTCAACAACTCTTTGATGTAAATTAGACTGAGAAAGAATGCCTTGCCAAAGGATATCCATGAGCATTGTTGCTCAGCAAGGAACAGAACCCAGATCTCTGGTCCAAGTCTAACACTCTATCCACTACAATAATGGCTGTACTCTGTTTTGGCAGAGCAGGCTATACAGCGGGCCCTTGATATCTGCAAGGGATCAGTTCTTGGACCTGCCGCAGATACCATCAGAGCTTATGTCGCACAGGCTAGGCAGGAAGAAGTGAATTTGAGTCTGTCCCCTTCCCTGTAGTTTATTTCCCAGAAGCATAGTGTGTAGCCTCTCTGCTCCATGCTGCTTCAGTTTGCAGTGAACAGGTGCAGGTTGGGAAGCCAGACTGTGCATGTAAAGCTAGTATTTGTGGGGATTCATACAGCACAAGGGGACAGCAACCCTATCCCAGGAACCCTGCATCAACCCTATCTAGTACTGCTTTTTGTTGAGCCCCAGTAGCACTCATCACTGAGCAGGCGACCAAATGGCAAATATGGTTCAATGTTTATAAGTGTACATACATTGCTTAAAAAAAACCCCTACACATATATGGTCTGAGATGTCAACAACAAACCAGGGAAGAGATCCTGGAGTTGTAGTGAATACCAAATTAAATATTGACCCAGCGTGCAACAGCTGTGAATAAGAGTGGATCTAGAATAAGATGCATTATATTACATTGCCTCTATAGAAATCTATGATGTGGCCAGATTTGAAATACTGTGTGCAGTTGTGGTTGCCACGCCTCACAAAGGGTACTGGGGAACACTGGTGCAAATGAAGGCAACCAGAAAGATCAGCAGGCTGAACTGATTTCCTATGAGATAAGGCTTTGGAGTCTTTTGCGTGGGAAAAAAGGCAATTGAGGGGAGATAACTGAGAATTATAAATTATACATGATGTAGAGAGACTGGATAGAGAAAATTTTTCTTCCTCTTTAACAATACTAGAATTAAGGATCATCCAATGAAGCTGATTGGTGGCAGATTTAGGATGGACAGGAATAAGGACTAGTGGAAATTCTTCACATAGTACAAGTGTGTGGAATTCATTGCCACAAGATGTGATTATGGCCATTAGCTTGGATAATGGAAAGAGGACTGGACAAAGTTATGCGTGGCAGGTCTATCAGTGGCTACTAGTCATGATGGTTATGTGTACTTCCTGGTTCAGGGGCAGTAGGCCTCTGAAATCACTGTTCTTATTTTGTCTTTTCACCCCATGAGAGCGTTTTTTTTTAAAAAAAAAAAGTTGGTATGAACTAAGGTATCACTCCCTGGGGTTCAGCTCCCTCCACAGAGTCTCTGGATTAAATTTTGGCATAGGAATGGATGCATCTTGACTCTAGCGGTCTTTCGTGTAAATACCTGCAGATGAACTCTAAAGTACTATGAATTTTAGAGCCGGCTATTTCATTCCCACTAGTTGCTGAGGGATTTTGAACTTGTTGTGGGGGAAAATTTTTTAAATATATTTCTAACGGAAAGAACGAAAACCTTTGGCCCAATCCTATCTAACTCCCTTTGCGGCAATGCAGTGGTGCAACTTCTGCATTCCACAGGGGGCGGACAAGTTGGCTGCTGGAGGTTTTCTTAGGCTAAAGGGGCATTACTCCCCATTCCCTGGGGTAAGCCCCGGCAGCCACTATAGACAAACCCGGAACTGATCCAGCTCAGTCGCTGGCACAAGTCTGCTTTGACTCAGGAAAATGGATCAGGCCAGGATTCAGAGCGCAATCCGATGGGCCTGAGCCATATCCAGTGCACCTTAGGCATGCTGAGGAGCCTACCCAGGGCAAGGGCACATTCGCATCTTTGCCCAAGTGGAGGCTCCAGCCTCCCAGTCTCCTAAATAGCAGGCGCAGAGCCAAGAAGGCTGCACGGCTCAGGGATGGAGCCTTGGATGCAGTCTACCAGCCACATCCCAGCTCCACCCCTCCTCCCAGAGCTGGCACACCCACTGGCATGCCCACCCCTGCCCAGTTCCTCCTTCCAAATTTGGCTGGCGCAGGGGCAGCTCGGTGTCAGTGCTCTTGGGCCAACACTACTGCTAGTGTCGACCCAAGAGCTTTAGCACTGATGTGGGGGTGCCAGTCAGCATCCCTGCATTGGCACTTGTGATATTGCGCTGATGCTAGCACATAGTATTGCACAATCGCGATACTTCCTGGATTGCGCCCTCAGTTTGCATCACCACCATTGATCTGCCCTGTCATTGCCTCCTTCAAATTAATATTTCTTTATTTACTTTCCTGATTATTTTGTCATATATATTTCATTTTTGTGGTCCACATATTTAAGATTCTCATCACCAAAGGATTTAAGATGAGACAGTGAAAGAAGACAAAACTGTGTTGAAAAAGAGAGGACATTGTTAAACCATTAGATGGCCAACCAAAGGAATCACAAGGAATCAATGGGAAGAAATTGGAATCAAGTTGGAAGAAATCTGAAATGTAGTTCAAAAACACTTTTACTGTAGAATAAGGTTTTAGTGAGTCATACTGAACAATATTCTGACAAAGAAATGTCTTCTGGAAAAACACATTCTGTAAGCAATCAGATTTTTAAAAATATTCCTAACCAAATCTTTTCAAATGCCTTAAATGCTAAGAGGTTACTGTCTCTAGTTTTTAGAATAAGTGAAGAGGCTTGTTTTCCAAAGGTCAATATGTACATATGAAGAGAACTATAAAAACAACACAGTTAGACCTTTCAGACTGCAAGCAACTGAAAGGATTTTGTAATACAAACTTTTAAACTGACACTTCACCCTCTTGTGTACAATACACAGTTCTGGCTGAATCCAGCCATGCTGAAGTTATCTTGTCATGAACGATCACATAAAGTTACCATCTTGAAAATTCCTTTTGTATTGCAGTGATGCGATTTTCTTGTGAATAATACACTCCTACGACGCAGTCAGATTTATATGTAACTATGTGCTGAAGAAAGCTGAAAAATGAAACTTTTTCCACACTTGATTTAATATCTGACTGTGGGAGGCAGGGGCCACATACAAGAAAGTTTCACTGTGAAAGAGAAATGGAAAAATCACCAAATGGTGACGCATTCAGGATTGTATAAACTACACATCCTAAATATATGTACAGTACATTATTATTACATTCTTGTTATTGTGAAAAATGCATGATGTTTCAACTGCCTTATAATCATGGGTCAACATCTGAGATATGCATACAATCAGTGGTGGAATCTACCTGCGCTAACAACCGGAACGCAGGAAGTAGCTACAGGGACACACGGTTGATTGGCAGTTCCTCCGCGCATCATCGCTTCCCTCGCGGTCCACTGGCTGCCTGCCTGCCTGCCTGCCTGCCTGCCTGGCTGGCTGAAACCTCTGGCTGCTGGCGGGCAGGGCGCAGGCGCGGCCAGCCCCATTCGCGTATTGCAGGGGCATGCGGCAGCAACGACTGCAGTGGGCGGAGCCAGCCCTACACGGAACAACAGGAACAGCGTTCCAGAGCATACTGGCTACATGACATCACTGCATACAATCAGAAAACTTTAGTAGATATAATGTGGAGATAAATTCAGGGATGATCTAAGGGTCAGCCAGGTTGGGCACTGGTGAAAGGCCTATGTACAGTACATCACAGTGGCCATGAAGCCACACAGAGGGACTTGCTCCAGGGCTTCCAATAACCTGGTTCTAGCATTGATGCTATATTGTTTTAGCCCCAATGAATAGATAAAACTTCTCATTTGTGTTTTTAGTTTTAGAGATTTAGAAAATCACTCAGCAATGTACCTCTCTTCTTAGTAGAACCAAGAAAGCTACCTCCTCTGATTTAAAAATATGACTTTAATATATGGTTTTATTTGTCCTCAGTGCATAGTACACCAGCCAGAAGCTTACACTTCAAGACAAAAAATAGGCAAATCAACATCACCTTACCACCCCCAATCTTTTTAGTCATATTAGAACACTTTCACTCAAGTATGATTCACAAGTGGGGAAACACCATATACCACATCATTTGCACATAGGAAGGAGTTTCTGTGACAGCTCCCACAAGGAAAACTATAACATCACAGCACTAAATGAGATGGAAATGAGATGATCAGTTGCCTCATGTGAGCTTTGCTACCTCAAAAGCAAACATATAAATTGGTCCTTGGGCAGATACGTATGGTGCAGCATGAGCATGGCTCCTGATTTTCTCATAGGTACCAGTCTGCAATAGACCAAGCTATGGCTTTCAATTATTTTGCTGAAAAAGTAACTATTTTGTGCAGATACCATTTAGAGCGCACTCCTAACCAACTTTTCAGCACTGGCATAGCTGTACCAAGAATGTTAGATTAACTGGAGTCGGCATAAGGTGATTTTCTTGAAGCTTCCGGGGCACACAAATATGGCCAACTCAGACATTTCCCGCCAATGAGGATTGCCGCGAATTCATGTAATTTTCCTACATATTTATCTAATATCAACTTTTTTAATCATGCCTGCGTGTTCTGCATATGGGTGTGCGAATCACTGTATGAAAAATGGGATTTAATTTCCACGGAAAGGTTCATGTATTCACCTTACATCGGTTCAATAAAACAACCGTTAACAGTGAGTGCATTATTTTTTAAAGCTGTGTAATTTCTTGTTGTTCCTAGCAGTCTTCTTCACCATTTTCAGACACCCACTGTTAATGTTCTAGAAGGGGAAAAAAAATTTCCCCCCTCCTTTTTCCCCCCTTCCCGTTTACACTTTTTTTTCCCACCTTCCATTTTCTGCTGTAATATTTTTGAAAGTCTGAACATTAACAGAATTGTTTTATGGGGGTGTGTGTGAGTGTAGAAGTTTAAAAAAATACTCTTAATAGTCTAGAAGTAAAAAAGAATTACTCTCATATTGACAACTACTTGTGTTATGAAGAGATTTTACTGAAATTTTCCTATATATTTATCTAATTTTTGCCCACCCTCCCCTTTTATTCTGCCCTTCCCGTTCACACTTTATTTTTGGTTGTGTAGATTTCAAAAAATAAGTCTGTCAAAACAGTGCAATCCGAGTTCAAATAGACAGCAAGTAGCATTTCGTCCGGTGTGTTCAGTAATATAATTACGCGGAATTAAACCTTGGAATTGCATATTAACTCATAATATGGTTACCACTGATGTTTCTACACGATCACACGTTGTTATTTTGGTAAGTTTTTATTTCAGGAGTAAACTATTCAGTCCCAAACACTACCAGAAAAGCAATCTGAAATGCTTGGAATCTAGATTGTTTGGGGCACACAAACATGGCCGCTAAGCCCGTCCCTTGGCTTCACTCGATTCCTATCAATTTAACAGGAATGGCGACTCCAGTTAATCTAACCTGCTTGAGCTGTACCAATTGGACATGTGCTGCATTTGGGAGTGGGGGGAACACAGAGGCCTCCTCAAGGTAAGAGAATATTTGTTCCCTTAGAGTTGCATTGCCCTTACCCCAGTGCTGGAAAGTTGGTTAGGATTGCACCCTTAGAAGTGTGTATGGTGCATGTATTTTGTATCTTGGTGTCTATGGCCAAGTAGAAAATTTGTAGAGATACTGTCTTGCTCAAACTACAAGATGGACCTATTATTTCTCAGTTTGTCTTATCTTGGTTTGCACTCTGGCCTTCAATGTTCGTGTGTGTGTCTAAACTGTATGGTAAATTTATATTTACCATATAAATAATTGCCTCTTATTTAATTCTGGTCTTATAGCCTGTTTTGTGGGTTGAGTCTCCTGAAAACTGAATTGTGGTCCTATCTGCTTTTCCTAAATTCTAGTCATAGTTGCAGGAAGATCATAATAAAGATAAATAAACAAAAGGCTTTATATCTGCATGAAAATTATTGTTGTAATACATAATAGATACCAACATTCAACAATCATATTAATTAAAGCTTTCAATTTATAGATTCTCGTGTCAGTTTGATTAATGTATATAAGCAGTTAAGTATGGATAAGGGCACTTTTGAGGCATCCCATATAGTTGGTTAAGTCAACTTTCCTGGATATTGTTGCTTTGAAAATAATTCCTCTTTACGCAATTTGATTGTCTTATTATATAAGACAGAACACTTTAGTCTCCATTGTCAAACTTGGGGCATATTGAATTGAGTTTGAAAGAGAATTGGAGCATGATCTGCATATGAGAATAAGATTGATTTGGGCTGGAGTGAAAAGTATAATTTTACTAGTTTGGGTGAGTAAATCTCCATGTCTTTTAATACAAGCATGTGCTGGTATCCACTGGGGGTTCAATTCTGAACCTCCTCCCCCCCCCCGCCGCCATGGATACCTGAAACCATGGATATTGGGGAGGCCTTTTAAAGAGGAACATCTCTGTGTGCAAGAGAGTCTGAGTCCCTGGAAAGAAACCTGATTGGCCAGCGAAGGCAGGGGAGGAAGAAGTGCCTGCATGAGACTCATATAGAAAGGTTCTGGAAGCAAGCAAAGGAGCCAGGAATAAAGGGGCTTCTTCTCTCCTGCTCCTTGAGGATGGAAGGAACAATCTGTCTCTTGCATTGCTGCCAGTGCAGATCTGGTAAAAGGGTTTGAAGATGGATAGGCCAAGGAGGAGGGAAGATACATAGGAGGGGATGGAAGCAAAGTTATGTGGAAGGGGGAAAGCCACCAGGTGGGATATTAAAGAAAAAAAGGGGAAAGCTACATGGGGGTAGGAAGAGCAAGAAGAATGGGGAGCCCAACAGGGGGACACATTGTATGCATACGGGGACAACACTGTAGGCCCAAAGGCACCCAGTGCCTGGTGCAACCTTCAACCAATCCTGGAAGAGCCCATACTAGCATTCCTCCTCACCAAGAAACATGAAACTGGGCTCCCACTCTAGGAGAAGTCTAGGAACCGAGTGTCACCCAGCACCCACTTTCCTACTCACCTGCCATGGTCACATAAAAACTCAGCCAAAGTTCACACACCCTTCCTAAGTCAAGATACCTCCAATGAGATCTCTCTGCGGTCTTTTGCTTTGATTAGCTGTTGTAACAATTGATTTGAATAGCTGCCTGCCAGAAGAATGGAAAGACTCAAACTGGCATCGTCCTTCAACTTTCCAACATTGTTGGGTGAACGCCATCACCAGCAAGATTTCAGCGTAGGCAGTGGGGATAGCGCGTCACTGTTTCACCAGAATACCAACGATATTTTGATAAGGTTCTGTCCAGTCTAATCCTGCCCACTCACCACTTAACGCTGAACAAACGATTGACAAGTATATGGGAGACCCTGGCCTTTGTTCTGTTTCTAGGCAACCGCATAATGAAGGGATACCAGTCATTTGTTGCCTCTGATGATCTACTAATTATCCCCTCCCGTACTTCTCACTGTCAGCTGACTATTTATACAAGACTCATTAAGACTGTTGACAGGAGTGGTAGGAGCAAGGTCAAAAATAAGTATTTAAAAGAAATGTGTCTGGATCCCTTGTTTTCATTCACCAAGCTTGTGTCCTACTTAATAAAATATATGTGGGAATGAATAAGGGTATAAGTAGTATTAACTTGCCAAGTGATCTCCAGATGTGCCTTTGTTTATTTTATCTTGTCCCTGAGATGTGAGGGCAGAAGGAAGCCAGAGCTAGGGACATGAGAGGAAATATATACAGACATATTTGGGTGGTTTTTTTTAAAGTTTTAGTGGGAAAAATTCATTTTGATTTATCTTGCACTTGAATTTTAATGAATAGCTTCCTGAGAATACATCTGCGCTATGATGTGTTCCAGCTGTTGCCAAATTCAGAGGGGATGTATAAACTGGGAGAGTGATTGTACATACCCTTCCTCTAGGTTTCCCTTGATATTGAAAGCTATTTATAAACTCCCTAGCGACCATGGCCCAGTTCTCACATTATCTGGTGACAAGACAAAATCTTCAAGCTGTGACTTACCACGTAATTTTCACATGATGTGGTACGTTTGTGAATAATAAAAGCATTGCCACAGCAGAAAACACCAAGGATCCTTTTCCCAAAACCTCACAATGAAAGAAAAAGTCATGATAGTATCATTACATGAAGCCTTTAAGGATTAAATGTATGTTGAGTGCAGGGTGTGACACTTCATGACAGTCTGTGTTTTCTTGTGTATCACAGCATATGTGGGACCCAATGGCACAGTGGCAGGAAAGAATTAATTTAATTCTTTATTAAGTCTTTGCCTGCCACAATCTAATATAGAAGTGGTTCTCAAACATTTTAGCATCGGGGCCAGCATCGTCATTCAGCCGGAAAGCTGGGTGGGAGGAACAGGTGAGCGGCAGCCCACCCGTCGCGTTCTGGTCCGTTTCGCCGTCTGAAGACGGCGAAACGGACCGGAACACGGCCGGTGGGCTGCCGCTCACCCGTTCCTCCCGCCCAGCGTTCCGGCTGAATGACGACGATGATCGGGGCCCACTTTTTAGAATGACAATCAGTCCAGGACCTACTGGAATTGGTGTCATGGCCAGAAGTGCGGTCATTGTGATGCCAGAGCCTGCCTCTTTCCTGATAATGCAGCAATACCTGAAACCATGGATACTGGGGACGCCTTTTTAAAGATAGGGAAACATCAGTGGTTTTGCTGCCACAAGGTAAAAAAAAAAAGAATTTGTTTAATGTTCCCCTATCTTTTTAATAGGCATCCTAGTATCAATGGAATCCGTAGATAACTGAAACTGTGGCTATCTAATCAATGGATACCGGACACGCCTGTATTTACTCAAGGAAACTGAAGCATACAGGTTCAAACCACTTCTTTAACCTAAAAAGTAACAAAAGCACTAAGAAATGTTCCAAACAGAATATATTAGACTGAATTTACAGTGTCAACAAAGGGTCTAGTCAAAACACAAACTTAGTGAGTAAGCAATTGGTAGTTCTGTTACTTAACCCTGAGGTTCTCAAACTGGAATCGCAATGCCTCAGCCTGAGAAGCCTGGCCTCTGGCCCCTTAAGGAGAGGGGGAGGGGAAGGCAGTGACATGATCCCCAAGGTCGTGCCGCTGCCAGGGACAGAAGGGACTTTGATCTACTTAGCAGTCAAAGCACTGGCCTCCAGAGGATGTGGGGACCCCACTGATGCCTCCGCAGGGCTCCCCAAGCCTTGGAATGTTGAAAATAACGACTGCAACCCACTTCCGGTTTCACGATAAAAAAAACAGGAAGTGGATTAATTTCCAAGCCATGCAGAGGCATCTATGGGTTCCCCTCACTCCCCGGTGTCCAGCACTTTGATTGGTAAGTAGTTCAAAGCCCTGTTGTACCAGGCAGCAGTGCAATCCTGGGGATCTTGTCGCAGCCTTTCCCCCTTTCCTGCAACAACTTACCCTGGTTACCCTGGAGAATTTGGGAACCCCTGACTTAACCTGAATCTGAAGGCCATCCCATCTATGAGGCTGACTTAGGTGGTCACCTCCGACAACAGACTGGTGAGGAGTATCCACCTCTGTTGCCCACACACCTCCACTGTCCTCCTCCCTGTCCCCTCTCAGGGAAGGAATGGAAGCAGTAGCGTCACTAGTGGGGTGTCACAGCCAGTAGTGTCACCTAACGGGTACGCTGGGCGGGAGGAACGGGTGGCGAAACGGAGCGTTATGCAACGGGCAGGCTGCCGCTCACCCATTCCTCCTGCCCAGCGTACCCGTTAGATGACACTACTGGTCACAGCACTAAATTTTGCACGTCGGCTCAACACATGGTGCAATCAGCTCATCTCCCTCCCCTTTTGAATCATTCTAGGCGATTTGCTCTAGCTGTCGGGAATGGCTCTGAAGGGGAGGGGGAAGCTTGCACAGGATGTTGAGGTGCCATGCAAAATGTGGTGCTATGACCCCCCTCTAGCTATGCTACTGAACAGAAGTAGAGGAAAAGAGTAGTAGGATAAACCATAGGAGGTGCCCACCACTCTACTCTGTTCCACATTTCCTCTTCTACTCCACCCCCCTCTTCCTTTTCAATCCAGGAAATGGTAGGAGCAGATGTAGATTAAGAAACAGCATTTGGCACACTATCTCAGGTGTTGGAAGGTCTTGGACTGGCACTGCTTAAATGCTATAGAAAGATTCAGCACAAAAACACAACTAAATTTTCTCAAAGTATTTTAATAATGCATGAGTCAACTACTGGAGCAGCTGTAATCAGCAAATAAGCTCTTTGAAAGTGTTATATTGACTTCTGTGTTGCCACAGTGTCACAAACATGATGTTTGTTTGGGGCATATATTTGGATTAGGGTGCATTCTTGCCTAGGCATCAAAATGCCTTGTATTCATCAAGAGAACAGCTCACTCTTGTGACATGTGATATTAACACCCTGACCTGCTGTTCTTGCAAAGTGAACAACATCTGTTTTGTATGTCAGGTAAAGTCAAACTTGGAATCTGCTCAGAAAGTAAAAACAATGTTCTTTGAATGAGGCATTTCTGAATTTTCTGGTATAATGCGTGGACAAATATATGAAGCTGGGAGCCCATACTTTTAAGGGGTGCTGTAGATCAGACTTTATCAACATTTTTTTTTTTTTTTGCTCATGGCCTCATTTTGAGCCTTACTTCATATACATACTTGCAGAGGAGTAGTGTGCATTGCCAATGCTGGGGGCAAGGCACGTAGCCAAAGCCAAAAAAAACCCCCAAAGCCAACAGCATCACGGGCTGTATCTCCTTGATAGTGGGGCATTGCTGGCTTCTGCACACCTCATCCAGGCTTCAACTGAATTCTTAGGCATGCAAAATTAGCCAGGGACGAGAAGTACCAGCTAATTTTGCGCCCTAAGAATTTTGCGCCAAGGATTACAACCCTTGTGCCCCCCCCAAGCTACGCCCTGCATGCTTGGCAGTTAAGTTTGGTGGCACCACCATGAAATGTTTCATTGCGGCCCCCTATGCTGTGGCCCCGTGGGAGATCACATTGAGAACCACTGCTCTAGATCACCGTTCTCCTCTCTTCCACACACTTCCTCTTAGGCATCCCTCTGCCTTTTTCAACAGTGGAACAGGAGCTGGGAGAAGAGAGGAGGTGGTGATGATTACACTAAGGAAGACAGGGTGGGGAGAGAGTGTGCCTGCATGGGCAGCAATGACAACTCGCCAACTGACTTCAAGTGTTGGGGAGGGGGTAATGGAACTTCCTGGTTCTGTTTTTGCCAGATATCTAATTTATCTTGTTCTTCCTGTTTCTCCTATGCAGTCACTGATTAACGGTAGGCTGAGCTGTTTTTCTTATTAATCATCTTAGCCTAAAATTACAGCTACCCTGTCAACCCTGAAAGGTTGTTTCAAGCTACCTAAGGGCAAAAGGAAAGTACAAATTGGGGGGGGGGGATCTGCAAAAAAAACTTACAGCACTTCACCGGAGCGGACCTAGCCAAAATGGCACCCTGGGCACCCAATAGAAGTGCGCCCCCACAGGAGCCCAGGTCTACCCACCACAAGCAGCCGCAGGTAGAGCTGGGGGCTGTGGGTAAATCTGGGCTCCCAGAGCTCAGGTCTACCCATTAGAAACAACAGCAGAGCCCAGGTCTACCCATTAGAACAAGCCACAGGGAGACCAGTGCTCTGGAGAGCAAGAAGGCATTCATAGTGCAGACCTTCCACCACCTATTCAAAGCCTTGTTCCAGTGCCAAGGCATTTTTAATCATAACTTTTAATCATAATTTTTAATCATAACCATCATGCAATGCTTCCAATTTGCCTATATAACTGGGGGGCAGGCACATGCTAATCTCCCATGCAAATTGGAAGCATTGCATGATGGTCTCTGCTCACATGTGGCTTTTTCAGACACTGACTCAGATTTTTGAAAGTGGAGACACAGGGATTTCAAACTGAAGTCAGCAAATGTTAAGAACCAACTACAAAAAAAAAAACCACAAAAAAAAACCTAAGGCTAAGCTCACCGTGACCTTAAAAGTTATGATTAAATATGCCTTGGCACTGGAACAAGGCTTTGAATAGGTGGTGGAAGGTCTGCACTATGAATGCCTTCTTGTCCTCCAGAGCACTGGTCTCCCTGTGGCTTGTTCTAATGGGTAGACCTGGGCTCTGCTGTTGTTTCTAATGGGTAGACCTGGGCCCCTTGTAGGGAGCCCTGATCTACTGGCAGGGAGCCCAGATCTACCTGGGGTTGTTCCCAGTGGGTAGACCTGAGTTCTGGGAGTCCAGATCTACCTGCGGCTGGTCCCGGGCTCCGGGAGCCCAGATCTACCTGCGGCTGGTTCCAATGGGTAGACCTGGGCTCTGGAGTCCAGATCTATCTGTGCAATGTTGCGGGGTCCACTGGCGCCCCTCTACACAGCCCCAAGATGGCGCCCAGGGTTTGTGCCCCCCCCTGCCACCCCCTAGATCCGCCACTACACTTCACTACTGCTGGAACCACACTCCTGCAGCACAGGAAGCAGCACACTGCAAGAATGCCATT
This sequence comes from Lerista edwardsae, assembly GCA_029204185.1. NCBI lineage: Eukaryota > Metazoa > Chordata > Lepidosauria > Squamata > Scincidae > Lerista > Lerista edwardsae. The sequence goes on along the minus strand of JAJKFI010000021.1, from coordinate 14,998,544 downwards.
GGAGAGGTTGGAGCAGCTCTGCATGTGGCAGCAGGTTGAGGAAGGCCCACCGACTCAGGTAAGTTGGCAAGGGAGGCAGAACAGAGTGGGTGGGAGGGCAGAACAGGTCAGAACAGGGGAAGGTGGGTTATGACAGAGTGCATAGATGACTTACAGATGCTATCCCATCAGACAGAAGCAAGGCACATCCTCTTTGTCTCCTTGGACTTACGCCAGCTAGAGAGCTGGCACAGGTCTGAGGAGACTCATTGGAGACAATGGTGTGGCTGTATAGGATGAACTTTGCCTCATGGCACCCCACCCAGCAGTATATAGTTAAAGCCTACTTGGCACGACTGCATAGGTGCGGGTTGGGGGGAAGAATAGGATTGGGTTGTTAGCCATTCACCTGTGGGCTTAAGAATTTTTTTCATTGTGTAGCTGCTAACCTGGTTGAGCCACCTTTGTTTAACCTGCCTGTCTATTTGGGCTGTCAACCATTAGCAGTGAGCACCACCAGAATAGCAGAGATGCCTTCAGGATTGAGCAAAATAATGGGGAACAAAACTGAAAGGTCTCTTGGAAGCCTGGAGATGTATCTATAATGCAGATGTTGTATGGAACAGTGGCATGGTACAGGTTAATGAGGGTTAAGCAAGGGATTAATAATTAATTCAATGTCCACTTGCTTTCAGTGCCCACTCCCATATCATCGTGGGTGTTTGAATCTTCCATTTCTTGAAAGCTCATCAATACATCTGGCTCATTGCTACATCATTATAGTGCACAGGTCTTGTTTTTGCTGTGACACAAAAACCCTTTATATTATGTAATTAGGAAACCTGCGTTATCAAAAAAAAAAGCACAAACCAATATCTTATTTAATATTTATGGCTATCCTTATAAGATCCTAGCTATGCACCAAGAATCCAATACATCTTTGATATACAGGAAAAAATGAGATGGCTTAGTTAATTACTTCCTGACATTAGTGGATTTAATCATACACTTGCTCCTATTTATGTTTTACTAAGTATTTGACACTTTTTAACTCCTACATTGTTCACAGAAGAGTAGAACTAAGGGGCAATGTAGAAGTGATGTGGCAGTTCTGTGATTGGTTCTCCAATGTGTAAATCCTTTTTTTAAGAAAGTAGTTAAAAGGACCAATTTTGACTGAGGCTGCAGTGGGGGGAGGAGTAGGTCTAACCTTCCCCCCCCCGTGCCATGACACTAATCCAGTGGTTCCCAATCTTTCCCACCTTGCAACTCTCCTTGCAACTTGCAAATCTGGGTGATGATCCTGTTGGTGCTGGTGGAGCCCCCAAGGGTCTCTTCCAGAGTCATGCAGGGCCAGCAACCCACTCTACTGGCATTCTGCAGGCTATTTTGAAGCTATTTCTGATTTTCGGAAGCAAACAGAAAGTTACCTTCCAAAAACTGAAGTAGATTTCAGAGGATTTCAGAAATCTGTGGCCTGCAGAGGCCTGTAGAGTGAATCGCTGGCCGGGCGCGACTCAAAGAATCCACTGGGGTCTCCCCACACCTCTAGAATGGCTCCAATTTGAAGGCAAAAGGAGGCAAGAATGGGTGGCAGGGTCTAGGTGATGACCTACTTGGAATGGGCTCCTGACCCAGTAGTAGTTTAAGAAACCCTGCCCAAATCATTACTTAAAAGCTTCTTACTTTGTTGTGGTAGGGAAAACCTATGGACACAAAACACATTGATAAGGGTTTCCCTTCATGATGTATAGCTAGGGTATTTGAAAATGGTGGTATTTTTTCTCAGCTTTTGTTATTTGAAAGGCAGAAAATGATGTTATGTGTTTTTATTCTAAGTTCTCATTTCAAGTTCTCTTTTTTATTAATTTTTAAATGCTTTTAAAGTGTACTGGGTGGATGATATAGGCTATATAGTGTCAGCAGATGCAGCCAGAGTATGATTTTTAATTGGAAAAGTGACCTATTTTAATTTTTGGAAAATATCTTCCAAAATATTTTCCAAATTGTGGTGGTTTATATTTACCAAAATGTGGTGCTTTATTATTTTATGTGTTTTCAACAAAAAAATAAACACCCTACATACAGCATATGGGCACCCAATCCTAAGCTTCCCAGTGCAAGTCCAAATTGATCTGTGTTGGTGGATTGGGCCTGGGAAGAGGGATAGGACATGGTATGTCACCCTCCCTCGCCCCATTCTACCCCTCCCTGCTCTCCCCCTGCCCCTATGTCAGTCTTACCTGCTCTTCCAGGCATCCTTCAGGGGGCTGGTGCCAGTGGGAAGACTTTGGCTTTCCCACTGGTACGCGCAGCCTTCATGTCACCACAAAGCGCTTTATGGCATTCTGGGGACAGCTAGAAGGCCTGGCGGAGCACATGATTTAGGACTGGGGCCTTTGACGTTTTGCCTTTGTCATTTTGCACAGTCTCGGTACAGATTTGCCCCCATTCCTGCTGTGGAAGTCAAGGAAACAGGAAGTTGGCTTCGCCACAAACATGCACACATTGTGCAGAATTATTGTTTAAAGTGCAGTGCTGCTAAAGGATAGAACAGATACAAAACATTTTCTGCCACTGGCAAAGCTGACTTTATGTAATACCATGTCTTAGGAACATCAAGTTTGTTGTGCAGAATATTAAGGTCACATACCGCACATTCTGGGAATAGCCTGATTCCACAATGCTTAAGTAAAATTCCAAAAGATGATGAACATTTCACAATTGGAGGAGACATGGGTGAAGTGCTGATATTGTCCTATGAAATTTTAGAGTGGCCAACGTGGCCTGAGATGCTCTTTTCAGAAATACAAAGTCTGCTCTGAGCCAGCGAAGAAGCCAACAGGTCAATGACTGCCTATACTAGCTCTTTCCTAAAGTTTGCCACAGTTCCTGTCTGAGAGCCCAATCTGAGATCCCTCACCCTGATAGCGGCATGCAATGGGGGTGGGGCCAAACAACCAGAAGACCAGGGAGAGGAAGTAAGAATATTGTATATTTACCTTGCTGTAAGCTGCCTGGCCCTCAACAAGTCTCCTCAGATCTATGCCAACTATTTTGCTGGTGTAAGTCCAAGGAGAGGCAGGGAGTATGTTGGGCTAGGGAAAAGGGGATAAGATTTCAGACCAAAGTCTTTCCCAGCACTGCTTGGAGGTACTATGGATTAAGGAAAGACTCTACTATTAAGTTATGATCCCTGTCCCATTGAGATGAGTTATTCGTATCCAGTTCTGTACCATCATCTTCCATCACTGAGCTACTATCTCTGAAATTAGCTGCATTTAGTTTGCAATCAATTCTGTTCAGCAAACTATAAGAATACAATTCCATTTTTTTTTACACTGTCATGGTGAAAAGTGAGCAAATTCTCCCACACTGATGCGCCAACATGGCTTCCACCGCAATTTCTTGGGTAATTTTGGTTTCTGCAGGTTTCCACAGAGTAAAGGGACATTTGACCCTTTGCCGCAGGATAAGCTTCAGCAGCTAAAATGGAGCAACTTATACCTGTGCCAGCAAAATCAATGGTGAAAGTTCACATTGCCCCATGTCTGTGAATCAAGCCCAGAAAGGGGAACAGGATATGACACATAGTCCAGTTCCTTACCAGCGCACTTACCATATCAAATCAAAAGAATTCAA
>JAJKFI010000021.1:14945911-14987903 GCA_029204185.1 Lerista edwardsae | reverse complement strand
CACACACACACACACACACACACACACACACACACACACACACACACACACACGTCAAAACAGAACAGTTTTCTTAACTTCCAGAAAAATACCACTGTGTCAATGAGAGGAGATTCACTAAATCAGTGATTCTCAAACTTTGTACCACCACCACCCACCTAAACATATGCACTGAGGGCACAATCCTAACCTGGATTTTTAACCAGCAAAGGTTGGCAGGCACAAGGGACACCGTAAAGTATGTTTGGACTACTCTCGGAGTCAGAGAGGTCAGCACACAGATGTATGCCAACCTCCCTGGCCCAAACATGCTTTCTAGTAGCCCTTGGACTTAGACCTAGGTCTTGATCCAGGTTCAAATCCTTCCTCAGCCACAAAATTTCCTGGGCAGTCCTTGGGCGATCACTGTTTCTCAGCCTAACGTGCCTCATAGGCTTGTTGTATGGGCAAAAAATTGGACGAAACTATGCACACCATCTTGATCTCCTTGGAGGAAGGGCAGAATAAAAACGTGGAAATTAATTAATAAATTAATTAATTCATGGGATGGCCAATACCATCCCTGCAACCAGGCACACCCAAAGCTTATAATAATTAAACATGGGTTGGCTGCAATATGGATTCTCCATCTTGAAGATTCAGGCTGCAAACCTATGCACACATTCTTGAGGGTAAGCCCCAGTGAAGACAATAGAACTTCTGTGTATAGGATTGTGTACTATTGCTATGACAATTGTGCTTGTAGGGTTAAAACAAAGGCACAATGGACTCACTAAAAATGATACCACCATTACAGCATCATTTAAATGCCTTAAAGACTGGGATCATTATAATATTTTAGTAGTCTAACAATAGACACTTCAAACTTTTAAGAAGATCCATTTAGAATTTCTAGGATAAACCTTCTAGTTTCCATTATTATTTCATTTCAGTTTCTTCCCCATGTTAAAAGGTTGACAAAGAAAAGTCTGCTATTTTATTTATGCCTTCATTAAATGAACGCACCTATTTCAAAACTTCAAGCACACATTTAAACTGCAATAATTATTTTTCCCTATTAAATGCTGACCTTTTGCTATGTATTTTGCCAGGTAGCATAAGAAGATGCTGTAGATCTGTGCTTCTCTGAACGTGATTTTCTGTTATTGAGAGATTGAACTGTCAAAACCCATTATCCACATGAATAAAATCAAAATAGGAATAACTGCAGCTGTAAATACCTGAGGAGCCAGGTGTTACTTTCTTTTGTACATTTGTACATATTCTTTTCCAAAATATGCCAGATATTGAAGAGCTCCTATTCAAACTATAGATAAAAATAATAACAGGCAGGTAGCACTGATGCCTTCCTGAAAGATTCTGCTCATGTGACTATCTAAATTTGAAAGTAACAAGTTTTTCCTTGAAAGCAAAAGGTTGCTTGCCTCAAGAAGGAATAAACAGGACACAGTGTTCATTTTTCATTCTCAGTAAACTATTGATAGAGCAGAACTCAGTTTAGTAAATGGAATAGTATTTACCCTTGTTTTACGGTTTAAGGGAAAAATAATCAATTTTCATTTTACTTAAGCTAAATCCCAACTAGCGCCTCCCTTGCACCGACTGAAGACGGTCAGCGCAAGGGATTCTCTGTCCCGTTCGGGACAGGGATTGGTGGGAGGCGGGAGGTGGGACTTGGGCGGAACCTGGGCAGGCTTGGGAGTTGGCCGTACGGCCACTTCCTAAGCCCATCAGCGAGGCCGCGTGGCCCCGATTTGGACCGCGCGGTCTTCTCGGATCTGCGCCCGCTCTTTAGCACAAGGAGCACATAGGGGAGGCTGGAGCCTCCCCTACAGTAAGGGAGCGCACGCGGGGAGGCTCCAGCCCGTCCTGAACAGTGTTGGATTTGGCACTGGCCAGCTGGCCTTGCTAATCCAGCGCTGTTCAGGATTGCATCCTTAGTTAGTGAAATAGCTGCTTGAAAGAGTCAATAGTGAAATTTTCTCATTCAAGAATCAATCATTTCCTGGGCTTTGATTGTAACACGAACAAGATCTTGCACCACAACTTCTACTATAGCAATTAGACCACCATTCTCATTTTGTCCCTGGCAGACTGCACATGGAGCACATGGAGCAAGGGCCTTGGAATGAGTCAGAAGCAGCCCCCCTTTTCTTTAGGGGACATCCACTAAAGTTGAGCATTAGTGACATCCACTAAAGTGGGGGGAGTTAGAACAGATAAAAGATAATATTTTTTGACCCTACAGTAATTAATTTGTGGAACTCCTTGCCATAGGAGGTGGTGATGGTGTCAGGCCTAGATACCTTAAAAAGGGATTGGACAGATTTCTTTTGGAAAAGTCCATTGCAGGTTTACAGGCCATGATGGGTGGTTCAGCCTCTTTATTTTAGAAGCAGGCTACCTCAGAAAACCAGGTGCAAGAGCATGGCTACAGGAAGCAGGCATCTTGTTGTTTCGTGTGCTCCCAGAGGCACGTGGTAGACCACTGTGAGATACAGGAAGCTGGACTAGATGGTCCTTTGGCCATATCCAGCGGGGCTCTTAAGAACCTACACTGAAGAAAAGCAACTTGCACCGACTTTTCCACCAGCGAATGGCTGGTGCAGAAGAAATGGTGCTGATTTATAAATTTTAAAACTTAATGCGTTTCCTTTTAGACAAGCACTTGAGGCAGCTTACACTCAATCAATCAACTCATATACAAGAGAAAAACACAATTAAAACTGACATACTGAAAACATCAAGGAATAAAGGAGCTGCCATAAATTGTAAGCCATAAATTTCTGTGATGGACTGCATCAGGTTGCCGTATCTGTCGGATTCTACCCAGAAGAAACCTACAGATGCATGGGAAGGTCAGGTGCATGGCTGTATACTTTATTTTTCCTCCTCATCCTTGCATGGTGGGCTGCAGCAGCCACACTGGATCCGCATAACCATAGAGTTGGCTAACCAAAGGATTCAAATATCTTTTAAAATGAAAATGCCATCTCTGGCATGAAAAAGTAATTTGCTTTCTACCTTAGCACTGATGATAATAGCAGAAGGTTCAAGAGTAAAACTGCCACCATGGTGCTGTAATATGAGACGGAACACAAATCCAAATTCACCAAATTAGGCTTTCATCTGATATTCTGGAAAATACAGTCATGTGGTGGAAATAAAGGAACTGTGATGGTCAATACTCAAGTGGAAGGATGGTTGTCTTGGAGCACAATCCTGTCTGGGCCTTGTGCTGTCGAAACACTAGCAAAAGCTTGGCCACTGCCACACACTGTCAGACCACTGCCACAAATGGCTGGGGGTCCAGTGCATTCAGCAGAAACTCTGCCACTCTAGGTCAGATGGTAGCGGGCATGCCAAGGGGAGAGGGAAGGGCATGAGAAATTTTGGGATGGGGAGGGGGCAAGGAAGTGGTTGATGTCAGTAGCAGAAGCACGCAGCAGGATACCAGCCTCTCTTGTTCAAACTGCCCACCTTGTTTCTCTTCTCAGGCCAGCTATATAGCTCACGTGGATCTGAGAAAGCCTACACATAAGTAGATGTGTAGAAATATTTTCTACACATCTAATTTATTTAAATCAGTGGTATTCAAACCTTTTAGACCAGGACCCACTTTTAAGAATGGCGCTTGTGTCAGGACCCACCAGAAGTGATGTCATTAACCTGGAAGTGATGTTGTGGCAGGAAGTGACATCATCAAGCAAGAAGTACAGTCATTGTAACAGAATAAAATGACACCCCTGAAATGCAAATCGGCATTCTTGGACTGCAGCAATTGTACAACTATGAAACATCCCAGACAGAAAGCAAGATTAGGACAAAATATTATGCAAAGCACTGAACTAAAAACAAAATTTTAAAAAACACCCTCATTTGAAAATTCAAACTTTTAACACTCACAAAAGGAATATAGCAAGAGTAAAGTCTACAGTTTCCAAGATGGCTGCTCACAGCTTTCTGCGACCCAACTGACATCAGGTCACGACCCACCAAGTGGGCCCCAACCCACATTTTGAATAATACAGATTTAAATGCTGTAACAGAGAAGTGACAGAATGGACATTTTACTTCTGGATCTTTACCTTGGCTCAGTCCACAAGGGATTACTCACCTGAAGGGCTTCAGACATAAAAAATGGAAAGGTCCTCAAGCTGAGGCCCTGGCTAAGGTGATATGATGTGACATAAGATGACCTTATCTGTCAAGGTACCCCTTGCACCTTGTCATGAAACGTGTTTCACGTGGACCTTGTTTTTGTATTAGAGGTGGGAGTGAAGAGAACTACTTGTGTGTAAAAGGTTGTGAGGGTGATGGGCTTCTCTGAGGTAAAGTTAAAGGCCTCAGAAAGCAGAATCTCTTGGCTACTCTCAGAGAAGACTACCCTCATCGTATGCTATGAGTGCAGCGGATGAAGGAGGCAGTGATGGCTGGTTGCAGTTAGTCAGTGAGGGCACAATCCTATCTTGGAGTTAGTCCGGTACAGTTAGGCCAGCAAAGTTTGACCAGCTCAAGGGACACCGTAAAGAACATTTGGACCACTCTCAGAGTCAGAGAGCCCAGCACACAGACATGAGCCATCCTTCCTAACTCCAAGAGTGGTCCAAACGCACTTTACGGTGGCTCTTGCGTTGGCCAAACCTTACTGGCCTAACTATGCCGGCCTAACTCCAAGTTAGGATTGCTCTATGAGAGGCAAAACTCTGTGGGTGGGAGCCTCCTAGCTTGTAATTTTACTATTTTAGTAAAATTTTACTATTTTACCTCATTTCATTGTTCTCATACCTTGAGTACAATGACAAATAAATTTCTATCTATCTATTTGGGTTTTCCAGTACAAAGGCGCTGTAATTTTACTTGTAACTTTGAATATATGTTAATAAAAATTGGGTTTTTATTTCTTCAGGTTGGTTTTCTTTTGAGAGGGGTTTGCCCATAAACTCCCTTTTATTGTACTAAGCCTGGGCTGGTGGCAGTGGCAGCTACCCAAGTGGAGGGAAGTTACTCCCATAACACACATGGGGGTAACCCACCATAATGTAACACCTAAAGGTGTTATCATAATGCACCTAGCCCCATTGATCCCATAGGATCAATGATTCGTTATCTGCGAATTCACTATCTGTGGGACTTCTAGGAACCTAACCCTAATGGATAATGAGGATTGACTGTATCAGGCAACCTTGCTTCAAGCTTAGATATGTCTTCTTGGTTCTGGTCACACTTCACATCCAGAACTACTCATCCTTGGCATTGTCAGACACTGGTTTGGACCACTAAACAGACCACTAAATAACTTCTACCTGAAATACAGCAGTAACATTCATTGTCCTGCTTTCCTACTTTATTTTACCTTAATATTGAAACTGCATTTTCACAAAAATAAAATAATTAAAAATACTTGGCTTGTGATGATCCTCAGTTGAAATGGATGTGTGTGAATGAACACCTTAATGTTGACCTCTTTGGGATATGAATGCATTTTTGTGAATATCATTCTGCGGTAGTTTTTTCAGTTCTTCTCTTTAATGGTGTTGCTTGGTAAACATGGCCTCTAGTTGAGTGGCTTAGCGAAATAAAGACAGATGGCAGTGGATTAGTCCTAACACTTCTTTTAACAGCAGCACAGTCATTACAGATATTTCTTAAATGCACTCTTGAGAGCCTTGTCCTACAGGATTTCCAGCTAAGTCACTGGCCACATACGGAGTAGTAAAGTAAGAGCAAATTGTAATTTATGAGTTCCAGAAGGCCAGATGCACCATCCACCATACCCAGAAGCCAGACTGCTGCACGGGCTACAAATTTATACAAGGGTCAAAACAGACATGGTGGGAGGCATGTTTGTTTATTAATGTGTCTACATATATAAAACTACGAATTCATGACCTGATATGCAGGCAAGGGGAACCAAATCCTTCCTTGCCTTATTTCATTGCTTTCCATCAGTTTAGACTCTTTCCTCCCAGTCTGGCTTGCTTCCAGTGTCAAAACTAGACTGGGGGAAAAAAAGTTCCTGAGCAACTAAGTATGAGGCAATAAGGTGATGGAGGGGAAAAATTCAGCTCCCCCTACCCACATGGACTTTGTGATGAAGTTGGGTGTCAGGATTGTATAGAGATTTAGAAACAAATATTTATGAAAATTGGATAGTTTATTTTGGAAGGGTGATTATCATTTTCACAATATTTCTGGATGAAGTCTAAATGTTCTCCTAAAACTGCTGTAATCTTATTTTTGATGCTTTCCGAGAGAGCACCTAATGATGCTGAATTGATTGTGGTGGGTATTTGGCACATTTTCAAATGCAGACCTAAATTGGACCAAATTTTGATATTCCAAGAATACTAACAGTTATAGGAATACAGCTAGTAAATATGGACCTCAGCATGCTTTGCTTTCCTGACTCAGCATTTTTGACACTGACCTCTTATGACACTATCTTGATGGTTGCTTATTTGTCCCTGCTGACAGTGCTGTAAAGATGCAATTGTAGAACTTCCAGATAGTCAGTCTAGACTGAGCTTCCTGCTTTTCAACCTGGCTACTAGCTAGACCTAATTGGTTTAACGCCTTATCTCTTAAGACCCCACAACTCAATTACAAATATCTTTCTTATATCCTATATGACACATAGCTTAGACAAATGGAATCTAATCTACCTGTTGATTATAGGTTTGTCCATAGATCCCAGAGTTGAGTCCACAGCTAGTTCAGACTTAAACACAAAGCATCCGTTTTTGATGTGCTCTTTTCAAAGACTAAAGTGACAGAATACTCATATTCCCATTAGCAAGCTACTGTACAAATTGCAGCAATTTAGCATCAAGTTGAAAATCTAGACTCATACAGACTAGTCTTGTGCAAGTAATGAGCCAGGGTGGCATAGTGGTTCTGGAGTTCGACTTAGACCTGTATAGCAGGTGCCGAGCTGAGGAAGTTGCGTGGCCCAACCATTGGCCGGTGCCCCTGGGCTGATACTTCTGCTAGCATTGACCCAACTTCACTAGTGTTGATGTGGGAGTGCTGGTTGGTGCCCCCACATCAGTGCTAGTTATGTCGGCCCAAGGGGACCCTTCAGATTGCACCTTTAAATTTGTCTATTGAAAAAGTCTATGGATTTTTTTAAATGCACCATATAATACTAGTATAACATATAAGAATCTCATTGTGCCCCAAAGTCTGCTATATAAAATGTGCAGTAGAGGGTTCATTCTCACAGTAAGCTCTAAATGTCAAACAGTTTCTTTTTTTATTTTTTTGCATCATCACCGTCCTCCTAAGCCAATGAGTTCCCATTTTCACACGTAAGGTTGTCAGTTTGCAAGATGTGTCGGTGTATTTATCACTGTGTAGGCAGAGGTTAACCTTGTACACCCCCCTTTCCAAGCATATTCACAGGCTTGTGAATATTTGTCTGAATCAAGGAGCTGAATACCAAAGTTGAGGTCTGCTTATATGCAGAACGGTATTTCATTTCGATGACAGCAAGTTTCCATTATTACTGTATCTGATTCATGTTGTTTATTCAGCCCTGTTGTCTATCTCAAGGTCAGACTCAAGTTCCAGCACCATGCTCTTAAAATGATTTCTTTTCCATTCCTGTTCTAATCCGAAGGATGCTAGATCACATAAGACAGATATATATTCATTAAAAACAAAAACAAAATACTAATTCTAAGAACAGGCAAGAAGAAAAGTGACCTTTAGCTCTACATTAAAAGCAAAATCGTTATTTCTTCCTGTTTCAAAGTGAGATAACCCCTGCCCCAGGACATGCAAAGTACCCAGTTTTGAAGTACCCAGTACAAACTACATAAGCACAGTGCCATTTATTAAAGACAACCATCTATACGAAGCACATTATGGCTTTCCTCTTGAAATGATAGATGACTAGGAGCCCAACAGTTTCCTAGTTGTTGTACATGCATTACATTGCAGACAAAAACTGCAATGTAGACCCATGGGGGCCATTCATGAAGCCATCCCCACTTCATTGCTTTAGTCCCCCATCAGTCTACCACACATTCCATGGCTCCTGAGTTCTGGTTTGAATGTAGGAGTCTCAAAGTGAAAGTAGTTGACAGAGTCCTTTGGGGAGGTCAGATTGGCGCCTACCTCCCCCCAACAATAACCTTCCTTCTTCACTGAAAGTCAAAGTCTTCCGCCATCCTCTATGCTTCTTTCATCCCAACCTCAAATTATCTGCTTCCCTACATCCTCACCCAAACCATCCATTTCCCATCTCCTATTTACTTGCCTTCCTTTGTCCAAACATGTTAGCCTCTTTCTTGCCTTCTCTCATCCAACCCTCTTGGATGTCCCTGGTCCCCAGGGATGGGCTGGAGTCATTGAACTTGAGTTGCAAGTCATCTGCAAGTCTCCACCCCTGTGACTCGACCCATCTGTGAGTCATAGAGCATGCCCGTGGTGACTCGCCCCCTGGAAATTCCCGAGTAATTTTGACTCGTGTAAATCTTTTTGAAGTGAACCACTGCACTGGTCAGGTGCCTCTCCGCAGAAAAAAGGGGGGTGCTGGTGGTGGTGTGTTGTTGGAGTTGTTGTTTTATATTCCCCTGATGTTCTCATCCCATCTGAAGTCAACTGTGTGCTGAAGTCCTTAGCTTCCACCACCATTTCATTTATGTAAACAAAAACTGTGCTGTTCTTGCTACTTGGGCAAGTGACTGGGCGGCGTCCCAACTCGGCAAGTAAAGGTGTCAAAGAGCCCATAAGGCAGGCCAAGCCCTTCTCTTCCTGGTCTCTTCCACTGAATACTGTATTTATTTCTGATTGTCAGTGGCAGTAGACTTAAGTACAGGAATGGTCATTCTCATCTCAATTTCACACATGCTGCCCAACTTCTTCATGGCTGACTGCAACATTTGTCTTTCTACCAGTCGGTCAAATTAAACATGCTTTAAGTAAACATTTTATCACAGCTCTACTATGTAATCTAATTTTCTGTTGCTGTTGTGTAAACCAATGCCACAGAGCTTTCAAATGTGCCAGCTGAGGTTCTCTGCAGCAACGTCTTAAATAAATAAGAAGTAGATGTAGACTACTAATTCATGCAAAATTTAGTCCAATTTCCGATTAAATTATGCGTCATGTTTTTCATTTGAAGTCCAAAAGACAGGCTTAGTATTTAGAATGCTGACTGCCACAGGTGCCAAAGAAGGAGAGGAAGATTGAGAAAACTGCAAACCTTCATTGTGAGTCAAGCTGACTGTATTAAAAATGAATGAATGAGGACAGTTTTGATGCAGGGCAACACTTGGGGAAGGGATCAGCATATGAAAGTAGTAGGGATAAATCTGGCCACAGATTAGCTGCCCACTCTTGCCTACCAAAAGGCAAGAGAAGTATGTAGCAAGAGTCTTGGCTACAGCAATGAGGCTCATAGACTCATGGGGGATGGGGCTTGACTTTGAGGAAGCTCATCTTATCTCAAAATGTCCCTTTTCTAAAAACCAGTTGTTCAGCCTCAGTAGAGGTTGTAATACATGCTTTTTTCATTTACAGCCCAACCCTAAACTGTTCCAGCAGCTGGAAGATCAGATGCACCAAAATGTCCGCCACTGTATCCTATCCAGAGCAGGTGCCAGAATCTCCTCAGGGCATTTGCGCCCTTAGCCGGATTAGAACACGGCTGGTGGCGATGGTCTCCTCAGATCTGCACCCGCCTTTAAATTATGATTATTGTTTGTCCTTATTGTGTTGTAATGATTATTTTTCTTTCTTTTTAGCTTATACTCCACTTTTATCATTGAGAACATACATATGTTATGATCTTTCATATATGTTTATTATACTGTATTCATTTTTTCTAAATTCAAATATATGTGGGGACAAAAAAAACCAAGAAGACAATAAACTACTGAGGGGAGGAATAAGCATCTATGCAGGGCACAGGAAGACAGAAGATTGACCTAGGGTGCAAATCATCTCTTACCAATGGTTCTCAGACTTTTTAGAGGTCATAGAGGATGCTGCATGATTTACAGGAGATGTCCTGAAGATTCATAGTATAACACATGATTATTTTTAATTTGATATAATTGGATATAATCAGATACAGGGTGCAATCCTAATCGGGAGTTAGGCCAGCATAGTTAGGCCAGCGAAGTTTGGCCAGCACAAGAGCTCCGGTAAAGTGTGTTTTGACCACTCTTGAAGTCAGGAAGGATGGAGCACATCTCTGTATTGGCCTCTCTGACTCTAAGAGCGCAATCCTATACTGCGCTGGATTAGCGAGGCTGGCCGACCTGCGCCGAATCCAGTGCAGTATATGGGAGCCTCCCCGCAGCAAGGGCACATTCGCATCCTTACTGGAGGGAAGGTGACAGCCTCCCCATTGTACTATCTGGATCTGCATTCACAATTGTGTAGCCTTTTATCTGTTTGAACCATTGCTTAATACTTCATACTGTATGAAGGCGCAATCCTAAACCGGAAACTTGGAACAGGCAGGCCAGCGGTCCTGCATTGAATCCAGCCCAGGTTGGGAGCAGGCTGGGGCCTCCACGGGCAAGGGAACATTCGTCCCCTTGCCCCAGGGTAGGGGCCAGCTGCCCCTATGGGCTACTCAGATCCACACCCACTATACAGCGGGCTCAGGTCTCAGCACAATGCGTGGTCTGGAACAGGGCTTTACAGCCCAGGGACGGGAGTTTGGATGCAGCCATTAGGCCGCATCCAAGGTCCACCCCCTCCCCATGCCGGCCCGCCTCCCGAGATGCCTACCCCGCCCATTCCACCTTCCTCCCTCCTTTCCCCCTAACCAGAACCGCCCCTGCGCCAGCGAACTTTGCTGGTGCAGGAGCTGCGCATCGGGGGCTTGTCCTGGCACCGCGCCAGAAGTGCTGGCACATGCTTTACGGAGCCTGCGCAACAGTGCTCTGTTGGTGCAACAAGAGGTTTGCACTGGCAGGGGGTGGGGGGATTGGATTGCGCTGCCTGTCATGTACCTCTTTGTCATATGAATGTTTGTGTTTATTTATACATGTTTTAAAAAGAGAGTGGAGGGCAGTGGTCCAACAGCAACTGGTGCCAATAGAAGTGCATTTTACACCAAAGTCAGGAGTGAAAGAGATCACATGAACAATTATGGGATAAGGGCTACAGAGCTAGGTCAGTCGGCAACCTTGTTGTTTACTATCTACTTTTGAACAGGCTGAGAGATCTGCATTCAAGCTGCAATGCCCAGCACCCTGTTTTAGGGCTGCCTCCACAAATCACATGCAGTCATTTCATATTTTCTCATGTCTAGGTTTCAACATGTTATTGCAGCAAGGGTTATGCTTTCATTCATTTACGACGTTCAATAATTAGCTAATAATTTGTAGAACCCCCTGCTCCATAGGACATTAATTCTACTTTCAGTTAAGTGACCAGTTAATGATTTAACAATAAAAGTAATGAATTTCCTGTTATTTGCTCCATTGCATTACCAAAGGATCTAAGTAGAGGAAAATGACATGTCCTCAGTTCCCATTGCAAATGGGCTGGTAATTGCAAATGGCACTGATAAATGCTACGGGGGAAAAATAACATTATTTTTAGAGTTCTAAATTGGCATGTAATGATTGTTCAGATATGTTGCTTTCGGGATGTGCAGGTATTCTCTCTACCATTTGGGGATTTGAGTGTGGGAATGATTAAAAAGGATACTTCTATCAGGATAACAAGGCAGTATAGATGGATGATTTGTTGTCTGAACATCCAAAATCCAGACTATTTCGAAATCCAAGACTTAAAAAAACTTATTCAAGATTTAAAAAAACTTTCTGTAGTGTGAACACAAGGTCTTGTGCTCATTCTCACATACAGGCTGTATGTTCTATTCTTTGCTCTGTTGTGTGCGCTCTGTTGCTGAAAAATGTCAAAGAGGCCAGCAGACACCAAAATGGGTAAGTGAAAAAAGCAGGAGGAAGCATTTCTCATTGTTTTTATGCAGTTATTCTGCAATGCAGATACATCTAAAATCCAGACACCTTCCCATCCCAAGCAGTCCAGATAAGGGATACTCAGCCTGCACTCTATTTCTTTCCAATCACTTGGAGCATGAACCATTTCCCCTTCGGTTGGCTACTGTTGCCTGTCGGCAAGCTAGTGGTGGGGATTGGCATCAGCATTGCCAATTTTACTCAAGTCTCTGTTGGGGGATAGTAGAATTATGATGGCTACATCACTGAAATTTTACATTTTTAATTGGTTTGTTTGGTGAGGTTTTTTTTAGCTGTGTGAAGAACAAGGTGAGGTCACTGGCTTGGGTCTGACTCCATCTTGTCAGCCTGCAGCCATTTTGCAACAGCTGTGGGAACAGAGCTTGTTAGCAAAGGCTGAGAAATAGCCTCTTATCAGGAATCTGGCTTCAGTCAGGCTAGAGGCTTGATAATAAGCTGGACCTCAAGGTCTTGCTAGTTGGAAATGGAGGCAGCTGTGAATTTCCGGTTGGGAGGGCACTGAGTGAGTGACCAGCAGTAACATCAGTTGGTGAGGTCATTGATTTGCCAGATGGTTTGGCAGGCCCAAATCTGGTTGGCTGAGTTTAAAGTATTAAAAAAAAACCTGCTGGTGGGAGGGGGTGAGCCACTCTTTGCCATTCTGTCATGGCTGGCTGTCAGCATGGGACAACAGGTAGAAGAGCGACTCTTTGCTCTGAATCTTTGTTCAGGATCTGGATAGATGCAGGTGAGAATTAGAAACAAGTAAGCTTAGGAGTTTAGCTTAGGAACTCCGATTGTATATACATTTTATTCATGCAAAATAAAAACCTAAATAAATAAAAAACCTAAATGCTTTTCAAAGTAATAGGGAACCATAATTGTATTCTTTAAATAAATCATTATTACAAGCTTATGTCTGTGTGAGCACATATGAACTGGTCCGTCTAAGACTGGCCTAGGCCACTTAGGGCCCAATCCTTCCAACTTTCCAGCACTGATGCAGCCGCAATGCAACCCCAAGGTAAAGGAACAAACATTCTCTGGCCTTGAGGAGGCCTCCATGAATACCCCCCCACACACACACACACCACAGATGCAGTGCATGCCCAGTTAGGGTCTAATCCTATCCAATGTTCCAGCACTGACGCAGCAGTGCCAACGGGACATGCGATGCATCCTGCAGTAGGGGGACCATCATGAAGACCTCTTCCAGGTATGGGAACATTGGTTCCCTTTCCTCAGGGCTTCATTGTGGCTGTACCTGCACTGGAAAGTTGGATAGGATTGGGCCCTTGGTCTACTACTGGGAAATGAACCAAAGCTTTGAGGCTTGAGTCCTTGGAGCTTGCGGGAGCACAGAGCTTGCAAGGGCAAAGGAGTTGTCCTGAAGGACTTCAGCTCCCTGTTGGCTGGAGCACCGGCTGTTAGAAGAAGTGGTGGCACCCATTCTAGGGTGGTTGTCCTGAGGACTCATATGCCCACCTACTTGGGTTGTTTGGCTAGTCAGGTGGATGTGTGGAAGAATTTCTACTCATTTGCCTGGGAACTTTACCCTGCTCTCTCTCAAAGTGTAAAGACCTTTGAAATACATACGATCACCTTTGAAACATGCATTTCTGACTCACTGGGAGTGTTGGGTCAGGGAAGCAGGATATGTATATGATCGGTCTAGAAGACATGAGTAGGACCGTGACAAGCTGGTCTAGGAATTTTGTTTAATGGATGGGTTGATGAGTTGTTCCACCCCCACCCTGCAACAGATGGACTCTTGATTTCAATGTTTAAAGGTAATATTTATATGGTGCATATCTGGGCTGTATGGTATTTTTCTAACTTGGATTTTTCCAGCCAAATTGATTGGTCAAGTCAGGAGAACTCAAAAGCCAAGTGTGTTTTCTGTACATTGCATGCCCATTGTAAACCGTTCAGGTCCATTTCAGCAATCATTTGACACCTGCCAGCACAGCAGCTGTCTTTTATGAACTCCTATTCTGAGAATTGTAGCTCTTTTCGAATCTGCAAAGTAATTTACAGTAACTGTCTTCACCCACATTCTCACCTGCACAGCTGACATACTGGTAAAGCGAAAAACCACACCGATTTTTACACACCTAGCCAGAAACCGTCACCGCAAAGGGCAGCATTTGCTAAATATGCCACAATCCATCTTCTAAACCAGTTTTATTCAAACTTTTTAGACTGGCACTCATGTTGGGACCCACTGGAAGTGATGTCATTAATCTGGAAGTGATGTTATGGCAGGACGTGACATCATCAAGCAAGAAGTGTTGTCATTGTAAACAATAAAATACCCCTGAAATGCAAATTGGCATTCTTGGACTGCAGCAATTGTACTACCATGAAACATCCCTGACAGAAAGATTAGGACAAAATATGATGTAAAAGCACTGAACTAAATTAAAAACAAAAACAAAAACCCTGGCTTAAAAATTCACAAAATGAATATAACAAGAGTAAGGTATGCAGTTTCCAAGATGGCTGCTCCCAGCTTTCTGCAACCCACCAGACATCAGGTCGCAACTCACCAAGTTGGTCCCAACTCACAGTTTGAATAACATTGTTCTAAATTATACAATTATACCAACATCATAGCACCCAGATGGTTTGTGTATAGTAGCCTTTACTCAGATGCATTTGTAGAGGCTCTTACTAGCATTCAGAAGTCTATGCATGGAAAGGCTTCCCCATTCACATCAAAATTGAAGCTTGTGTAGTACTCCATGCATGAACTGG
Source organism: Lerista edwardsae (assembly GCA_029204185.1). Lineage (NCBI taxonomy): Eukaryota > Metazoa > Chordata > Lepidosauria > Squamata > Scincidae > Lerista > Lerista edwardsae. The sequence goes on along the minus strand of JAJKFI010000021.1, from coordinate 14,973,195 downwards.
AGCCTAGCAGAAACTCTGCCGCACTGTGAATTAGCGTTGTTAATCACATGCTAACACAGCTGTCCATTAGCAGCACATTATTTGTGGGATTATTTGTAGTGAGCATTTAAAGTTAGGCACAAGTCTTCCTAAGAAACCAACTATGCTTAAATTCAGCAGTGCAGTCTCCGGTTTAGCACTGTTTCCTTCCTTTTGCTGCAGCACAAAGGCAGCCCACATGAACTGTTGGGTCACAGTCAAATCTCTGTGCATGAGAATTTGCACAGACAGTAGCGCTTTATCTATCCATTTTAATAGGAGTCAATGAAAATAGTCTTCAGTGTTTACAGCTACCCTTAAAATCCTCAACAGAAAAAAGGTTGATCATGAAACGTAAGCAAAGAGAACCCTGCATCTGATTCCGGAAAGTTTCATAAATGGGTGTTGGACACATTCATAGATGTTTCAGAGGTGTAAGTGTGGATTTCAAACATTTGAAATACATTTCAAACAGGCTTTTAAAACATTACAGTATTTATTTAAAACATTATTTGTAAAACATTGGAAGAACGCCTTCAAATGAAAAAAAGCAAGGAGAACTGAATGGATCATTCAAAAGTGAAATGATCAGCCATTTTCGGCCACTACGCTGTGGCACATTGGTGTGTGGGACATACGAATGGTCCCCAGGTGTGCTGCAAGAATTTTGGGGGGGGGAGAGATTTATTATTAGTGCTGTTGGGGGATGTGAGCCCTCCATCAGCAGCACAGTGTGCCTTGTCAATTGATGGTCTGCCTTTACCATCTTAGTGCTTTGCCAGTATGCTGTGAGATGAAAAAGGTTGATAATTATTGCCCTAGATCCATGAATTCTATGCAGCACTATTAACTCTATAGTAGTTCTACTACTACTACTACTACTACTAGTAGTAGTAGTAGTAGTAGTAGCAGCAGCAGCAGCAGCAGCAGCTGTTGTTATTGTAGTACTGTAGCATGCATGGTGCTTTACATGGAATGAGAATTTCTGTTGCAAGGGATCACAAATTAAATATCAAGGATGCAATCCTAACCAACTTTACAGCACCAGAGCAAGGGCATTGCAGCTCCAAGGTAAGGAAACAAACATTCCCTTACCTTAAGGAGGCCTCCATGACTGCCCCCCAACTGCAGGATGGAGCACATGACCCATTGGCATAGCTATGTCAGTGCTTCTCTCCCTCCCTTCCTCTGAATCTCTTCCTCCCGTGCTTCAAAAAGGAAGAGGGGAAAGAAGCAGAAACGTGGAGAGGAAACTAGCTAGAGCATCTGAAACTCCACCCCATCCTCCTCCTCCTCCTCCTTCTTTTAAGAATGTATACCCCACCTTTCCTATACCAAAGCAAATGCCCAAGGCAGCTTACAGAGTCACATGACAAAAGTACAATATAAAACAATAAGTAAAAAAAAACAAAAACAAAAGAATTAAAACATTAAATTTAACATTAAAACAAAAACACATACACAAAATATTTAAAACAGGGAAGAGCCAACAAATTCTGTTAGTCCATTCAGGGGAAAGACAAAATTGTCCAAGGAACCAGTCAAGTTGCAGCATTATTCCAGAGGGAAACATCCATCCATCATCCAAATGCCAGACAAAATAGGTATTCGTTCCCCTCGTCTCATTCAAATCGAAGGGGAAGGACGAGTAGACACAGCAGTTGGGCAGAAGGAGATGATGCCCCTGCCAATCCATTGCCTGCCTCAGTAGGCCTCATGGATGGGTAAGCTCTGGTTATGCCAGAGCTACAACAAGCTGTGAGCACAATCCTAACCTGGAATTAGGCCAGCAAAGTTTAGCAAAGTTTAGCCAGCACAAGGGACACCATAAAGCAGTGGTATTCAAACTTTTTACACCGGGACCCACTTTTTAGAATGGCACTCGGATCAGGACTCACCGGAAGTGATGTCATTAACCTGGCAGTGATGTCATTTTGTGGCAGGAAGTGACATCATCAAGCAGGAAGTGCTGCTATTGTAACATAATAAAATGACACTCCTGAAATGGAAACTGGCGTACTTGGACTGCAGCAATTGTACAACCATGAAACATCCATGACAGAAAGCAAGATAAGAACAAAACGTTATGAAAAGGCACTGAACTAAAAAATAAATAAAAAAAATCCTCACTTGAAAATTCAAACTGTAAGCACTCAAAAAAGGAATATAACAAGCGTGAGGTCTGCAGTTTCCAAAATGGCTGCTCCCAGCTTTCCGCAACCCACCTGACATCAGGTCCCTACCCACAATTTGAATAACTCTGCCATAAAGTATGTTCAGACTACTTTTAGAGAGAGAGGCCAGCACATAGACGTGCGCCATCCCCCTGACTCTGAGAGTGGTCCAAATGCGCTGTATGGTGGCCCCTTGTGCTGGCCAAACATTAACTCTGCCAGCCTAACTCCAGTTTAGGATTGTGCTCGGAGTATTACAGTCTTCCTTTGAATATTATTTTGAAGACCTTGCATATGACTGTAAGCCACAACATAACGATTCCAGGTTAAAAGGAACCATTATTCTTTGCAATTCTAGAATTAACAATAAGTGTATGTATTTCTATTCCATCCTTAACGTACAACGAGTCTACATATGGAAAGAAATGTTTTATGAACACTTCCCTTTTCTGATAATATTTCATGGGGGAGGTGTTATATGTGAGAAGCTTTTGAATTCATTTTGTTGATGAAGGCACTCAACTGGATTAAGTTGTGCATTGGGCGGTTATCACTCCTCCAACAAACATTAATTCAATACAGAGGCGGATCTACAGGGAGGGCAAAGCTCTAAGTGTTTCAAGAAGCCTTACCCTGTCATGTAAATCCCTCCTCTCCCTTGCTGCTGTAGCCAGTAAGCAACGCCAAGATGTTGCTTTTCCCTGTGAGGATTGGCTAAAACGGTGCAGGAGAGGAGTGATTTCTACTGCAAGGTCAGGCTTCTTGCAAAACTTAGAGCTTTGCCCTCCCTTAGATCTGCCTCTGATTCAATACCATACTTAAGATGTTTATATTTATTTAGATTTATATTCCACCTCATTCTCCAAGGGACTTAGGTGGCTAACAACGTATTTTAAAATTTAAAAAGTATTAAAAATAAGCTTTATTAAAAAATAAAAACATCATAGTACCTAGAACAAGGGTCTCCAAACTATGATGTGGGGACCACATCCAGTGGGGCTTTGGCATTCCTTGCCCTGGCTTCAGTGGAGGCTGGGACAAGGCGCACTGAAGCCAACAGCACCACACCCATCACAGTGTTCTCACAGAGTGGGCTTGGGTGTGCCTTAGGTGGGAAGCCTTCCCTGAAGCCCGGATGGGGCGTGGCAAAGCCGGCAGCACCCCAACCCCAGAAGTGATGTCACTTCTGGGTCATGGGACACTATGACATCATGTGTCTCATTACCACAAGAAGTCACAGCATGTCCCTGCTACCAATCACATATTTCCAAAAGGGGTATATGCTCTTTAGATAATGTAGAACTATTAAGCAGACAGTGGTATAAAATAACATTTTGGATAATATCAAATTAAAGTAGAAACAATTAAATATTAAATCTTTCTTTTTCAGAAATATTGACAGTCAATAAAGCAACTCGGCTGGCAGTTTGGACTACTGCCAAGCCTGTTGACAATAATCTTGATTGACTGAGAGCCTCTTTGAAAACAAAAGACAATTGTACTTCACATCTTGCAAAGTTTTTATTTAAATTATTCCCTTTAAATTCCAAATAGTAATTTGCATTTATCACAAACCAGAAAGCTAGATCATTTTTATACCTATTCTGTGTAGCATGATGCTTACTTGGAAGTGAGTCCCACTGTGTTCTGCTAGGTACATGTGGATGGGATTACAGCCTTATGAATATTTCAGTGAAACTAACCCTGTGTCTAAAATTAAGCTTGTGATCTAGTGGTTTACTGTAAGCAGGCCATAAACCATTGCTGTACAGTATTCACTGCAAGAATGTTGCTGAACTTTCCGTTACTCTGCAGCTTTGTAGCAGATAATCAATTGCTAATCAATTGACCCACTGTCTTGGATCTGGAAGCACAGCCCATCTTAGGATTGTTCCTTAAGTGAAATCATTATACACACACACATTGAGTGAGAGTGAGAAAGAGAGCCCCATGGGAGGTAGTAACTATTTGGTCCAGAAATTGGCTTATTGGAAATTGGAAATTGGTGACATACATGGCATGTAATGTTTAAAATTCTGGTGATAAGTATGGAGGCTGAAATGGTGAGAATCCCCTTTTCTTCTGCCCATGTTATGAAATATTTAAAAGTTTTAAAAACTGTTCTCCAGTACCTGCCTTTATATTTGGTTTTGTGTTTTTGCCTCCCTTCCCCGCTGTATTTAGTTCAAAGCACTCTTGCTAAGGCTTTAAACGTTCTTGCCAAACACACTTTTCTCAGTCCTTGTGAGGTTCAAACCATCTCTTCTTCTTCTGGTCTGCTTCACTCCTCCTACCTTTGGCATATTCCTAATCTCAAGCCTGTTGTACTAACGACAAGTCAGCTAAGGCCAGTGATAGAAGAAAGCTGCAGTGAAGAAATTCATGACCCAATCTTATTCACGCAGTATGGCGGCAGATCCCGAAGTCTGCCCATGATGTATCCCATTGTCTGCCATCGTGGCCACCTCTCTCGGACAGTCTGTGGAGTGTGTCTGCCAGTGCAAATGCAGTAGTAGGAATTTCTTGCATGTTCAAAAATAGCATTTTAATGTTGCTAGATTTATCCAACTCTTGAGGTTTTAAGATTTGCTAAAGTAACTGAACAGGGTAAAATGTGGCATAAAGCACATTATGCCATATCATGTGTATTTTAGCAAAACACTAAAGGTTTATCATAATGTTAGGAAGATTAGCAACAGAGCTTTGTCACATTTTTTTAAGGATCTGTGATATAACCCTCACCTGTTGAAATATTTGTGCAGTGCAGTATAGATGAAATACATAAAGTTATTATTTATCACTTACTATAAATCCTGTTTTATGGACAGGGAACTGAAGCCAAGAAAATCACTTGCAACAGAAGGTATTTGGACTAGGACATCTCAGATAATACACATTTTAGCACAAGATGCTTAGAAATGACAGTACAGTATAACAGTGAATTGACAATATAGGAAACCCCACCTTGCATCCCAATTCCATCTGGAGGTTTGTCCAGAAGTTGAACTGATGCGAGTCAGAACAGCACTATCACACCAGGGAGAAAACCCAAGATTGGACCAACTGCACCTGAATGGAAGTGCAAATGCAGCCATATGTAAGAGCGCAATCCTAAACTGGAGTTATGCCGGCACTGTAAAGCCAGCAAAGTTTGGCTAGCACAAGGGACAACATAAAGGATGTTTGGACCACTCTTTTGAGTCAGAGGCCAGCACACAGATGTGCACCATCCCCTGACTCCAAGAGTGGTCCAAATGTGCTTTACGATGGCCTTTGTGCTGGCCAAACTTTGCTGGCCTAACTGTTAGATTGTGCTCTAAATTGGGGACTACCTCAACTCAACTCTTTATACTCAAAAACATAAAAACAAATTATTAGAAAAGGTGAAGAATGCTTCTTAGATGCAGTCTTGGATTCTACTCTGTCTTAAATGCACCTCCTTAGTTAATCTGCACCATTACAAGAGGAGAAAAAGTTCTTCCATTCTTCATTCTCCCTTCTGAGTGTTTACTGTAGCTATTCTGGGCAGAAAAGAAGGCAGTGACTAGTCCATTCCAGTGAGACACAGTTGACCGAAGCTCTGACAGTGTGAATGCAAATAGGCAGGCTTGATCAGGGTCAGTTGTACTAGTAAAATGATCCCAGGCCATTTCCCAAGATAATGTTTTTGCTGCAGCAGCAGGAGACTGAGGAGACTTCCTTTTTTCAATACCTTGCCATGTGTATATTTTAGCTGATCAGGGACATTTATTTTTTATTTATCCATTTCTACCCTGCCTTCTGTCCCCACCAATGCTATTTTGCATACAAATGAAAAAAGACAATAAAACACAAACAAAAAAACCTGAAATCTGTATGTGTGTGTGTGTGTGTGTGTATATATATATATATATATATATATATATATATATAAAGAAGAACACGTGTGTGCGTGTGCGTGTGTGTGTGTGTGTGTGTGTGTTCCGCATAAGCTCTGCAATGCCTGGAGCAATCGACACAAAACTTGGCACGCATACACCCGGGGGTGGGGGTACGTGGGGGTCCCCACGTGAAAACAGTCAAAAATTGCCAAAATTGGCGTCGAATTCGTAGTTTCCAGGGTAGCCAGGACGAACAGCGATGCTCCCAAAGCTGTTGGAGTCCAGGTTCGTCCCCCCCTTGGCGTGGGGGGGCAAGAAGGGGTGCAAAACGAGACGTCCGCCATGCCCTGCTGGAACGCCTGGAGCGATTGCCACCAGACTCGGCACGCGTGTGACTTGCAACCTGGCGACAAACCCTGGGGGGGGTCAGGCCCCCCTATAGCCCCCAGGGGTGGGGGTGTGCAGGGGGCCCCACATGAAGATGGCCGAAAACGGCCGAAAATGGCGTCGAGTCTGTAGTTTCCAGGGTCGTTGAGGTGAGCGGTGACGCTCCCGGCGCGGTTGGAGTCCGGGTTTGGCCCCCGTTGGTGTGGGGTGCGAGAAGGGGTGAAAAATAAGACATTCACCATGGCCTGCTGGAATGCCTGGAGCTACGTGCACCAAACTTGGTACACATATGCCTTAAGGTCTGGCGACAAACACTGGGGGGGGTACGACACCCCTAGCACCCCTAGGGGTGGGGGTGCGAAGGGCATGCCATGTAAATATACTCGAAAACGACCGACATTAGTGTTGAATCCATAGTTTCCAGGGTCGCCAAGAAGCTTGGGATAATTTGTTACCTGGGCAACGCCGGGTAACAAAAGGCTAGTATGGCTATAAACAAGCGATAACAACATGCATATGCCATACTATAAATACAAAACAGCTACATAAAAATACAGACCAACAGAATGTGGCAAAAGCAACATAAAAAGTAGGTAGTGTGTTGATAAAACAATTAAAAAATGGAATCATCATGCCACAGGAACAGTTAAAAACCAAACCAAATAGCACCATAAATCTCCCCCTAGACATATGCGCTCACACAAACACACATAGAGACGCACATCCTATAACAAAAAAGCCAAGCAAAACAAACAAAAAAGGGCTTTAAATCCCATTGGAAAACTCCCAGGAAGCATGCAAATTTCAATTCAAATGGGAAGGAATTCCATAATTGTGGTGTTGCAACAAAAAAGGCCCTATCTCTTGTTTTTACCAACTTGACCGCAGTTCTGGTCAGCATGCATAAAACAGCCAGATTATCTCAGGGGAAGCCAGTATATATATGGATTAAAAAAGGAAAGAGGATACAATGAGATAAGGAAGTGCTTATCCCAAGAAAGGATGTGACAGTGGCCGGGAGAACGACAGCTTGCTACCTGCCCCGGCCTGACAGCTGAAGCAACACCTCTCACTGGCCTCATGACTGGGCTGCTTCTGTGAGCACAAATCACACAGAAACTGGCCTGGGCCCTTCTTTCTCTGGTGCCTATTATATTATATTAGGTAAATGGAAACACTGTGCATTTGTGAAAGGCTAGAGTAGAAACGAATGCTGGGGAGCTCTGGTGGGCAACTGACTCTGTAAATGAGGATGAGTAAGCAAGTGAAACTAGCAAACTCAAAAGAGGAAGTATGATGCAGCTGCGATGACGCACACGAGAGTGTGTGTGGGGAGGGCAGGGAAGGTCTGGTATGCTGACAAAAATGTTGTTTACATGATAAATTTACCTGAGTATACCGGGGAAGAATCACAACCAAATCGTGATAACCTTCCAGTGCCCATGAGGTGTGCACTGTCTCCTGCAGTGGGGACGGACACAGCCATGAAGGCCTCCACAAAGTAAAGGAATGTTTGTTCCCTTACCATAGCGCTGCATTGCAGCTGCATTAGCCCTGGAAATTTGGATAGGATTGGGCCCTTGGTCTGTGCCTGGATTATATGCACGTTCAATCTGTGCGCAGCATACACAGATCCTTAATCTGTAAAATTAACTAAAGTAGTGGTTCTCAAACCTTTTAGCATAGACTTGCCAGGTTTTCAAAATGGCAATAAGGGACACACAGGTATCGGGATAGTGCTTTCCATCAAACCACTCCATGGTTACCAGAAATAATATAAAAATTATGCAGTTAGCCGAAGCGAGGCAGCAGCAAGCAGCAGCAGCAGAATTTTAGAATGGGATTTTTTAAGTCCCATTCAACATTGATACGGGACATGATTTTTAAATCTTAAGTACGGGAAGTCCCTTATAATAAGAGACACCTGACAAGTCTATTTTAGCATCTTTTTAAAAAAATAATAATAATCAGGACCCACCTAGATTTATGAGATCTAGAAACTATTTATTTATTTATTTATTTATTTATTTAAAAGTAAGATTTGCTCATTTATTTACAAACAACACTCCATTTCTCATTATGTGGCAGCCCTAATGAATAGCCTCAAGGCTTGAGGGGTTTAGTGATGTGACCCAGCTGTCACTTGCCCCCATCACCTGTCATTGATGGACTTGGAAAAAAACACACCAGAAAAAAGGCACTCTAACATTTTGTTGTTCAGTCGCTAAATCGTGTCCGACTCTTCGCAACCCCACGGACCACAGCACACCAGGCCTCCCTGTCAAAGGCTTTGGCATAGTCAATGAAGCAGAAGTAGATGTTTTTCTGAAACTCTCTTGCTTTCCCCATGATTCAGCGAATATTGGCAATTTGATCTCTAGTTCCTCTGCCTCTTCGGAAACCAGCTTGCACATCTGGTAGTTCTCGATTCACATATTGCTGAAGCCTAGCTTGTAGGATTTTGAGCATCACCCTGCTAGCATGCGAAATGAGTGCAATGGTGCGGTAGTTTGAACAATCTTTGGCATTGCCCTTCTTTGGGATTGGAATGTAAACTGATCTTTTCCAGTCTTGTTGGGTCTGCTGGGTTTTCCAAATTTGCTGGCATATGGAGTTTGCCATATGATACTTTGACAGCATCATCTTTTAAGATTTTGAGTAACTCAGCTGGAATGCTGTCACCTCCACTAGCTTTGTTGCTAGTGATGCTTTCTAAAGCCCACTTGACTTCACACTCCAGGATGTCAGATTTGAGCTCAGTGACTGCACCATTGTGGTTATCAGGAACATTTAGATTGGCCTTATATAGTTCCTCTGTGTATTCTTGCCACCTCTTCTTAATCTCATCTGCTTCTGTTAGGTCCTTGTCCTCTTAACATTTATCACCCTATATTAGACAAGCCTGCAAACTGAAGGAGCTTAGCTCCTTGCAGGGCAGTTAGCAGCTATCTGATTTTTTGAATAGCCCAGGGGCTTGAGAACTTACCTGATTTTTCCTTCACCTGCATTTTCATTGAAGGCTCTATGGAACCCACCCAAGTAGGTGGTGTGATGAAACAGCTATGTTTCATTTACCTATTGTTGTCTTTGTTAAAGTGCATTTCCCAGGGCTTGGTCTGAAAAGGATGTCCCAGCTGGGTGGAGGAGGGAGCAACTGCCAGCCAATCAGATGTGTTCCAGCTAAGGCTCATGGGATTGACAGTCTCTCTCCCTTTTTCCTGTGGGCTTTTCTGCTGGATGGTTGCAGGAAGAACCACTCTGTGAGGAGGCAGAGTAGATGGCTGCTGAGAGAAGCCCAGCAGAGAGGATTTAGACCCAGGACCCAAGTATTAGTGAGCACATGTTAGATTTTGAATGGTTTTCAGTCTGTGTGTTCCCAGGCCCTTGAGGTATAACCTCAACTAGGAGAGGAGTTTAGCCCAGGAAACTCCTCTGGTACCTGGGCTGGTGGCAGCGGATTGGAACTACCAAGACGGTTCCCCACTAAGCTGCGGGTTCAAACCAAGTGGGCGAGTAGGGGGGGTCATAGGTTACAACCCCCCCCCTTCGTTCATGACAGGTGGGTTTAAGGAATGCTACAGTAAACATTCATACGAAATTCATAAGGAAATGTGTACCTGTGTACAGCAATACCTTTCACTTTCATCTGATTAGGGACCACAGCTTGGATGAAAGTCAAAAATAGATGAATGTCAAAGTATAACCTTATTAAGCTTGCAATTTGGGAGGGGGCTGGTGAAAAATGTAAAGAGCTAACTATATAACATATACAAATGCATGCAAAACCTAAATAAAAGAAAAATAAGCATCAGAAAATACAGAGCCGGCTCTAGGAATGGCGGGGTCCAATGGAGGGCATTCCTGTGGGGCCCCCACTGACCAAGAAAAGCACTTGTGATGCTGCACATGGCACCTGGAAATAAATGGCGGTGACATGATGATGTCACCATCAACTGCTTCCAGGAAGCTCATTTTGGGCAATTTGGAGGCAGGGTCAGATGGGAGGGCCCCAGGTAAAGCTGCTCGGCTTGCCCCACTGACTTAGAGCCTATGGAGATCCCAGGTGATCTGCTTGCTGGGCTAGTGCGGGGGGGGGGCGGCAAAGTGCGGGGCCCAATGTGACACCATTGGTCACACTGGCTTAAGGCCGGCCCTGAGAGAATAGAACTGGCAGCCCGTACCTGCACTGCATGTGGGAATGAGCACAAAACCTGCTCGTGTTCACACTACAGAAGACAAGTCTTGCACAAAAGTGTCTGGATTTCGGAATGGATTTTGGATGTCCGCATAAAGGGTAATCTACTACTAGAATTAATAGTGGTAGAATGGGGGAGGAGGCTCATCACATATATAGCCACAGAGACAATGGGTGGGTGTTCAACCTTTCCCTGTCTTTGGGCTCATTTGAGCGCTCGCGCTTGCTCGCTGCGTTCTCCCTCCGCCACTTGCGCCAACCTCCAAACATCACCTACTTGAATAAAACGAGATGAGCTAAAACCAAACGCACGGCGGGAGGACTTGCTCTCCCAGCCCCGTCTGCTCCGTTACCTCGCCGAGGCCGATTCAAGCCTATTGTGTGCGAGCAGCATCCCCGCCCCGCCCCTTCCCCATTTCAGCTTGGAGCAAACCATCCAGAGCCGAGCGGGGCAGCCGGGGAAAATCAAGTCTCTCATCTTTCCTCTGAGCGGGGGGCTGCCAAGAGTTCGAGGCGAGAGCGCGGAGCAGCGGTACGTGTTCCTCGTAGGTCTCCGGGGAATCCTCCTTTGGAGAAGGGGCAGCTTCGGAGCAAGGTGGCCCCGTTGCCTGGACTCCCCTCTGCGTTGCAAGGCAGTGGGAAGAACGGCGCTGGGCGCCGCTAGCGGCGGCAGGAGCAGCAGCAGCCGCAACAACTCGGCCGTGGGAGAGTTTCATTCAATGTGCGGAGAAAGCCCTGATCGCGGGCAGGCTGGACAGCTTTGCGAGGAGCTGGGCAGCCCCCTCGCCTCCCCTCCCACCCGTCTCCAGCGCTGCAAGCTGGCTTCTGGCTCGGGCTGCTCATCTCCGGATAGGAGGGCGCGAGGGCAGGTAAGGCTGCCAGGAGGGGAGCGTGACCGCACAGCCGCTTAGGGACTCTCCAGTCCAGACGGTGCACGGGGCGGGCGGAGGGAAGCTCTGTCGCCCCCTGGTCCTGAGCATCTACAGCAGGGACGCCGCCGCGCTCCGCCCCTTTATTATCTCAGGTTCTTGGCGACCCTTGCAAAGCTTGCCCGCTTTGGAGCGGCGTAGCTGCCGAGGCGCGCAACAATACAGCGTACAAAATCCCACACAGGACCCGGCACTGACTCTCGCCTCCAGGAGCAGCAGCTGTGTCTTGTGAGGGAGCTTGCTTTGTGCATGCGCGAATTACCCCCCCCCCCCTTTTCTGGTCTCTGTGTCGTTCCCCCAATGGAGAAGGAAGGGGGACTCCCAAAAGCGAGGAGAGGGGTGGTTGTTTTGGTGGGGCTCCCTGCCCCGGGAGGGAAGCGCTTGGGAGAACTACAGTTGAAGCTGGAGGGGGAAGTTTTTCCTGGGCTTGATCGGGAAACGGAAAAGTGGTTTTGTGTTGCAGAGCGGGAGGATGGGTCGTCCCCGGGATGCATACAGAGAAAGGGGAAGAGAGAGTCTGGTTTCCAGACATCCAGAGATGGAAGGAATCAGAGAAAATGGAAAGCAAGAGGTTGGGCGCTCAGGACTTCTAGGCTACGGGAGGGGGGCGACTTTTTTCGCTCCTCCTGTTCAGCTGGAGACGGGGACTGGGATCCTGGCGTAGCTTCTCCTTTGCAGAGGGGTTGCTGCTACCAGCACCTTCGCGCAGAAGTCCTGTCCCCGCGTTCGCTGAAGGGGAGGACCTTCGTTCTAGGTCTGGCATCCTCAACGCGCTTGCTAGGGAGGAAGCCCCATCGAAGGCAGGGGGACCGACGAGTAAGCATGCCCAGGGCCATATTACAGCGCAAGTGATTCGAATACACCATTACATCTCTGCAGTGGAAATTGCCCATGACACATTTCGAGCTTTCCTCTTCTGTGAGACTTGCTACCCAGGCAGTAAGCATAGGGGCAGGATTGTATATCTTTGGGAGGGGGGAATATGTAAATTAATTTTTTTATGGGCTGCATCTCACTCTGTTCCTGGTTCTTTGCTAAAACCTGGTTGCTGTTCCTGAAACCTTTGCTGAAACCTTTGCTGTTCCTGGTTCTAAAATTCTTTTAGTCCAGTTCCTTACCAGCGCACTTACCATATCAAATCAAAAGAATTCAAACGAAAGCCCTCTCAACTGGATTCGACAGTACTAGGTGTGCATATTGCCAGGATGAAACCCCGGGAAACTCCGAGTACCAGAAGTGGGCCATTTACAAGATGCCATTCTGAGAATAGGCCAAAATGCATTGAAAAGTCCTATACGTAAACTGCGCCAGTCCCAAGCTCGGACACAGTCCAACCACAGGTATGACTGCAGTTTTTCTCAGAGCTGGGTGTGCACATTGCAGGAAAGGCAGTCCGGGAACTTTGGAGTACCCGGGGTGGGCCATTTCCACCAGGTCCCAATCTGTAAATGGGCCAAAATGCATGCAAAATCCTAAAACCTCAGACTGGAACCTGGTGGAAATGGCCCACCCCGGGTACTCCAAAGTTCCCGGACTGCCTTTCCTGCAATGTGCACACCCAGCTCTGAGAAAAACTGCAGTCATACCTGTGGTTGGACTGTGTCCGAGCTTGGGACTGGCGCAGTTTACGTATAGGACTTTTCAATGCATTTTGGCCTATTCTCAGAATGGCATCTTGTAAATGGCCCACTTCTGGTACTCGGAGTTTCCCGGGGTTTCATCCTGGCAATATGCACACCTAGTACTGTCGAATCCAGTTGAGAGGGCTTTCGTTTGAATTCTTTTGATTTGATATGGTAAGTGCGCTGGACTATTTGCTTTTATGGCATTTGTTGTAGTAGCCCTTACTAAGGGTTTAAGATTAGTTGCGTTGTCACACTTTCATATGCACCTGTTTAGTGGGACCTGGGGTTGCAATTGCCTCTTGAAAAAAACACATTAAGCTAATATCTTAGAATCCTGGTGTGGATCTGACTGAGTGCTGTCTTTTACCTGAATGGTTTATGGCAGACGCCTGTCCTACTTTGTGAATTCTTATCATTGTAATTCAGTCTCTAGTAAGGCTGCGACTCTGGGGTTAACTAGGCTAACCAGCCTGACAATTCAGACTTACTATCCATGTTTTCTTTGAAGTAAGACCCACTTTATTCAGTAGGGCTTGCTCCAAGGAAAGTACTATGCACATGGGACGACAGTCTTGAATTTCATGTGTTCTGTGAAGAACACTGACACAAATGCCATGTACTCATTGTTCTTATTTCAGTGTCTTGGAATTAATGTTAGCATTAAGGCATCACTTTTGTCCCAAAACAGGATAGAGTAGCATAGTGATAAAGAGCATAAACTGTGCCTGGAAAGTTCCTTCTTCAGATCTCAACTTGGTCATGAACCCCACTTGGGAAAGACACTTCCTCTTGAATTTCAGCCTTTCCTTGTGCAGTCGGGGGGGGGGAATATTGGTCTGCTTTACAAGGTAATTGCCCAGAAATTCTTTTCAACGTTTTCTGGGTTTAGCAGGAAAAAAAGCTCAATTTCCATTACGTTGGGTATGTTTAGTTTAATGGGCTTGGGGGTGTGTGTGAATTGTCATATTTGTTCATGACAATCCATATAGCCTGCGTAAAGATATATACTATGGGTTCAAGTCCAATTGTACAGAACAGTAGCTTAAAAATCTTATCTGAAGGTCTCTGGAAGTTTATCTTGGATTCCACAATCAGCAAAATAGATGAACTCCTTGGAAGACAATTTGTCTCCTAGTATAGATCTTCCTTTGCAATGTACAGTATACCCATAGGAAATGTTCACATGAGACGACTGTAGAACCCAGTGGCCTGCCCGCTGTTCTCAAAGAAATGCGCCTGTGACCTAGAATAGGATTGGAATGCTCTATGTCCTCCTGGAATATGTTGAAATAAGGATTTTTTGAAAATTTGGAAACCACTGGTATAGTACGTCTCTGTGGCAGTATTGCTCATGCTGCCTGTCTATGAGGCATCACTATATTGAACCATTGCCCACCTGTGGTTTGTAATGTGTCAATTGGCCTTTCTAAGCAGCTTTGTGTCAATGAGAGCAAAAATGCCTTAGTTAGTCTCCATTAACTTGAAAGGAAATTACATTATATAAGACCAAAACAAACAAGAGTCTTGTAGCACCTTAAAATGCATAGCATAAGCTTTTCTGGACTACTGTGCCAATTCATCAGATGCAGACCCTTGCTTTAATCAACTCTTCTGGAGGTGTTTGGACTTCTTCACCTGCATGAGGTTGTTCTGGGCTTGATGCATGTCTGAAATAATCTGTTTTGCATCCAGAGGTTTTGGCTTCCTTAAATGGCTTTGTGAAAGTTCAGTACATGACTATTGAAATAGCTGTTGAGCGTTTACAAAGGAGCTAATGTGTGCAGATAGAACCACATGAGCCCAGAAATAATACATATTTATGACTTGATTTTTAGGATGGCTTTATGTGCCTGATTCTTTTATGATGAATGGATAAGCACAAGGCTCCTTCCTGTAGGCTAGGCTTCTGTTCTCTTGCAAATCTGGTGCACATCTGTCACAACAGTACATGAAATGAGGCTACCCTTTTTTTTAAAGGCTGCTAACTGTTCAAATATCAAAGAGATACTTGCTTTCTGTATTGGAGGGATGCAATGGGGAAAATGCAAGAAAAATTACATAACAATTTATTTTTATAGTCCCCTGTCAGTTAAAGGATATTTATATTTGTGATGTAAAGCCTACTGATTGATTAACTATTTGATTATAGCAGTGTTTCCCAAGCTGTGGGTTGCGACTCACCAGTGGATCACAAGCCAATTTCAATTTCAAGTCACAAAGAGCTTATTGAAAATATGGGGGAATTCTGGAAACAGGGAGAGCTGTGTGGTTGTTTTGCTTCGGTCAAGGTTGTAAATAAGCTTTTTTCTTCCTGATTCACGTTGCTGTTGGAACATGACTGAGAAATATCTCAACTTTTTGCTGCATTCTCAGGAAAGCAGCAGGTTCTAGCATCACAATGACAGCACTTCCAGCCATGACATCACTTATGGTGGGTCCCAGATAGTCATTCTAAAAAGTAGGTCCTGGTCCTATAAAGTTTGAGAACCACTGGATTATAGTAAAATCCTCAATGAAATCAAGAACTCCCTGTTGGAAGTAACAGCTTACTTTTTTTATTATGGTGTCTCCTGATAGAAAATGCAGGTTTGAGAGCTGGCGCCTGTACCCCCCCTCCCCGCTTTAAATTTTCGGTTCACAGTCCCATAGTGGATGTTACAAAAGTTTTAAAAAGATATAAGAATAGCAAACGGTTTGACTAGCCCTAGCCAAGAACAAAGCAAGAAAAGGAAGACTGCTCAAGTGCTAAAACAATGTGACATGTAATCCCAGCAGTTCAGTCAGTATAGTTTGCTCCTTCGTTGTAGTGGAAAGGGTTGTGCAGTTCAAGTCCAGTGGGAGAATTTTTGTTAACACATGTGTTGTGGCATGTGCCAACTGGAATTGGTCAGTTTGAAGACTCAACCATTCAAAAGGCAGAAATAGACTTAAAATCTCTATAATTGGGAAGGTGACAACGGCATATTTCAATTTTTAAGATGAGAAAAAATGGCAGAAAATGTGTCTTCTGGTACCGAGTGTTGATGGAGGAAGGAAGTGGAAGGTGTTGAGTGCAAAGGTGATGTAGTTAAGACACTTGAGGTGTATTAAAAAGGATAAAAAGAAGCAAAAATAGGCAGCTGTCATCTCACTATTATAACTATGCTGAAAACTCTACTATTTTATATAATGTGTGTGGCTTATGTATCTTAATTGTCTGGTTTCATTTTTTTGAAACTGAGGTCATGAAGAAATCAATTTATTCGCTTCAGTATCAGTGTACTGTTGATAATTTTCCTCAGCATGGCTTAGAATTTAATTTAATTAGTAACAGTTTACTAATTTGTTTTTTTTGCAATACTAACATTTATACTTGAGGCAAAAGAACCAAAATGTGATATTTGACCAATCAGTTTGGCCAAGCGTTCCTTAACCAGTCAAGTGCTCTGTCTTTTATATTTACAGGTATGCCCCAGTATCCATGGTAGCAGTTATCCACTGATATCGTGGATACTGGGATGCCTATTAAAAAGATAGGGTAATAGCAGTGTTTTTTTTCTGCAACAAGGTTAAAAAAGAGATTTGTTTAATGTTCCCCTATCTTTAAAAAGGTGTTCCCCATATCCACAGTTTCAGGTAACCACAGTGGGGTCCAGAATGGAACCTCAGCAGGTACCATTCTGGACCCCACTGTGGTTACCTGAAACTGTGGATATGGGGAACACCTTTTTAAAGATAGGGGAACATTAAACAAATCTCTCAGCAGGTACCGAGGCATGCCTGTATTCAGTTTTGGGCTGGATACTAATTTATGGCCCTTTGCTCTCATGGAAAAACTCCTGCTGTGAATGGAAAATGTCTGTTGAGGAAGCACTGTTAGGATCCAGTACAATGTTATATTCTGTAGTATGACAGTCATTTTTGTTTTATGTTGAGCTAGGACAATAATTAATGGGATAGGAAACAATATTTGAAGGCATTTAAGAAATTTAAATATTTAAGAATATGTGAAGATGGAGCGTAATTATTGAAAAATATAGGAACGAAAATACTAATGTAGTAGAAATATCATTTTTTTTAGGGCGCAATCCAAAACTGAGGCCAGTATAAACTAAGCCAGCAAAGTTTGCCCAGTACGAGGGCCACCGTAAAGCATGTTTGGGCCACTCTCAGAGTCAGAGGCGCCAGCCCACAGACGTGAGCCATCCTCCCTGACTCTGAGAGTGATCCAAACATGCTTTGTGGTGGCCCTTGTACTGGCCAAACTTTGCTGGCTTAGTTTATGCTGGCCTAGTTCCAGTTTAGGATTACGCTCTTAATCTGTATAGAGAATTATTCTTTGTTTAAAATGCTATATTCTTGTTTCTTCTAGGCACAAATAATGTGTATTTTTTTCTGTTGACACAAAGAGCAGCAGTGGTAGACGTCCCTTAAAGCTTGAGTCCACAATTTCTCCTGAACAAATGCAAGCATGCTAGTATAGACGTGGAATAGGAATGTTCATTATATATACAGTATATATTTTTTTGTATGGTTGATGCTGTGGAAATACAAGTAATCATACAACGTGAATACTAATGTTGGATTAACACATAAAAATTGCTGAGTGACTGTAGTGACAAGATGAACGGAATGTGGCTGTGCACACATTGAAAAGAAAGCTGACTGATATGTTTTTTCACAATTCATAAATCTGGAGAAAGAAATATTGGTTTAATCCATTTTCTGCACAGTTGCACTAAACTAGGACTGCAATACTATACACACTTTCTTGGTAGTAATCCCTGTTGAACTCAGTGAAACTTACTTCTAAGTAGACAAGCGTAGGATTGGGCTGTGAAAAATGTGGTCCCTGTTGGGATACAGTTTCATAAATTGAGTGCATGTCAACTTCTGGTGAAGGGAACTACTGTGCTCTTCAGCAGATTGAAGATGTTTGCTGTATATGGAATCAGATCAGTAAATATCAGTCAATTTAACCTTCTGGTTTGGGTAAGATTCAGTGATAGCCCTGGCTTGCCACAGTAGCCTAGATGCCTTTAAAAGGAAACTGGACAGATTTCTGAAGGAGAAGTCCATTGCAGGCTATATAGTCTGTGATGGGTAGTGCAGCCTCCATACTTTAGAACTACGCTACCGCAGAATGTCAGATGCAGGGGAGTGGCAATGAGATGCAGGTATCTAGTTGACTTGTGTGCTCCCTGACAGTGGCATCGCTGGGGGGCAGGGGGTGGGCCGCACCAGGTGACGTGTGTGTGTGTGTGTGTGTGTGTGTGTGTGTGTGTGAGTGAGACACCACCAGGGATCAAAATTGCTAAAATTATGGTCTTAAAAGAATACCATCATGCTATATACCGTTGGATGCGGAATTTCACCCAGAATTCAATGAAAAAAACCGGAGTGTATTATCGTCATTCTATCAAACGTTACGGCCAGAAACACTAAAAATCAAAAATAAAACATTTAATGTAAAAATCACGATTTTTTTAAAATCGCAGTTTTACGGAATAACACCATCTTGTTATATACTATTGGATTTGAGGAATTCAGTGAAAAAAGAGTGTCATATATTCTATCAAAAACTATGGCTAAAAACTGAAAATATAACTTTAACGTGAAAATCACAATTTTAAACAAATAATTATGAGTCAGTTCTCATTTCTATGTATCAGAGCTAATACTAGAACTTTTGTTTAATTGTGTGAGAGTCATCAAATTGGCCATGGGTGTTTTGTTGGTTACTTATTTGTTGGGTGACCTGTACTATAGTTAAATAAATAAAAATAAAGTTAATGGGGGTAACACCAACCCTAGTGATATCACTGCATTTAGGTTATGCATATGGTATTGTAATTTGTTCTATATAGTTGGGAGGAGGAGACCCATCATGGGGCGGGGGAGTGACGTGCTGACCTCCCACACTGGGTGTTGCAAACTCTAGTGATGCCACTGCTCCCTGTGGGCCACTGTGAGATACAGGAAGCTGGACTAGATGGGCCTTTGGCTTGATCCAGCAGGGCTCTTCTTATGTTCTTATGGCTATTCAGTGCATTCCTGGCAGTTGCCAGAAATTTGTGGATTCATGTAGATTTGAAGGGAAGCTTTGTTCGGATAAGTGAAGTGTGATGTCAGGATTATCCAGAAATACATGATTGTATAAATGACTGATAGTGTGTATTTACTTTGATCTGAACCATCAAAATATTCACCCATAAATATTCTGAACCTTCCATTTCTGATGTTATAACTTTTGAACACTGCTCAGGCCCAGGTTTTTTCTCCCTAAGGGAGCAATCAAACCACATGTTACGGTACACAAGCAAGTAATAGGTTTAACCACTGTGTTTACAAAGATTCTCTAAGGTATATGGATAGACGTTAGAATAAAATGCATGTCATTCAGTTCTATTGCATTGCTTTTTTAAATCCATATGTGCACGAGGTTTCTACCATGGAGATAAATCAATCAATCACTAGTATTTATATAGCACTTTTCAATACAAAATTCACAAAGCGGTTTACAGGCAAATAATATTAAAGTTCTGGATCCCATTCAAGCAATTGAAACAGTGTTTGTGTAAGTGACACTGGTGCACTTTGAGAAATACAGGCACTTCTTGATGTACATGGAGGTTAGGTTCTCAGAAATCAACTTGTATATAAAAAAGGCATATATTAAAACTAATTTTCCCATAGCAACCAATGTAACAGATTGTGCTATAACCAATGTGCTGTAGATTGAACACCATAAATCATTGATAGTCTAAAAATTTTTTATTTATTTTTTTGGTTGAGGGAGATTTTCTAAAAAAAAAAAAGCTGAACGCGGTGTTGTGTGTTTTTATTCCAAATTAATATTTTAATCAGTTTTGATGCATTTTTATGAAGCGTAATCATGGTCCTATAGCTGGTATATATGTGTTTTATGCCTATGACTATTAGTAGACATAGCCACAGGCTTTATCTTTTTTACTATAGTGGGGTGTGTGTGTGTGCACCTTCTAGAGTGCTTGTTGAGCCTATGTTAAGCTCCATGCTCATTGGGTCAGGATATTCTGATGGCTTTGCATTCTGCTTTACCTGGAGCCAAGATATGTTTGACTGCTCATGAGTAAATATGACCATGTAGGTCAGTTTGGCTTTCCATAGAGCTCAATACATTTGTCAGTATAGAGGAAGGGGACTTACTCCCTGGGTGTCTTTTGGAGTCTGTGTTCATCAGATTGGGACCTATCTGGTGGCTTGCCCTTCAAAATGGGACTGAGCCACATTTGCCTACTTGCAAGTATATATACAGTGCAGCTCAGTTTCCCTTTCCATAGGGCTCCAAGCATTTTCCTTGGCAGCTTCTCCGCATGCTCAGAAGAGTCTATATCCAGTTATGAGAAAGCAACAGATTTGCATGTGGAATTAGGGCCTTAGAAACACAATCAGAAGCACTCAGAATGGTTCACAGATGCTCCACTTTAATAGGTAAATGTCAGTGCTATTTGATTAATTAAGCAGGATTTCACATTTTGTCATTTTATAAGCACCATGGAGGTGTTACTTTGCGATGTGTCGTTTTTACTGTTTTAGATTGCCCCTAAACTATAGCATGCAGCACATACTCCATTGGCATGACTGTATGCTATCATGTGGCTGTTAATGTTATAAAATGAAATTATCCACAGTGCATTCCTAACGCTTAAAGTAAGCAAGGAAAAGTATCACCTGAGTGTAGCTCTTTACAGCTGCAGTTGACTATTTTCATGACTACTTCCTATAGTGGTAACAATTGCTTTCACTGATTGTAAACTGCTGGTAGTGTAGGTAACTGTGTGAAAAGTCATAACAGACAAATAGTGTGTGCATTAGTCTTTAGCAAATGCCTGCCAGGGGTAAGTGTTTACAGGGACATGCTAAAGATCGATAGGTATTGAGTTCCAAGTATACCATCAACCATGGCACAATTGCCTCTCTTTGTCGGCATAAGCAATGGCTGTGTTCCAGGCAGGTGGTTTTCAGTGCAAGTACTAACCCCAAGTCATTGCTGATGGAATTGCAGCCAATCCTAAGGGCACTCTGTGCTGGCAGAACAAACATTCTGCTGGCATAACGTGCTTTGTGGCTGTAGCAAACACAACTCTGCTGGAGAGTGCATCCTGGCTACTTCCAAAATTGACCAGGTCCTTGCAGTGACGGATCCAGATGCCCACTGCCTCAAGTAAAGTTGTGCAGAAGCTGAGAGGGGCGAGAGAGGGTGGAATGGGGTAGGGATGGGCAAAATGGGGTGGTAATAGGGGCAGGGAGGATGGCAAATTAGGCCTGGGAAGCAGATGGGTTGAGTGGTTCTTGCCAAATTCTTACCTCCTTCCCAGGCCTGATCTGCCTTCACTGGTACACATGGACTTGCGCCAGTGATATTTCTGGTGCAGGTCAGTGTAAACCAAATGTTCTCTTACCCTGAGGAGGCCTCCCGAGTCTGAAACCTCCCCATCAGATCAGATGTAGCGGTAGCCAAGTTGACACCACTGTAGCACCACGTGGGGCGTTACAGTGGATTGGGCTGCCAGTGTCCGTGTGTTTAAAAACTCACCTTGTGGAGAATGTTCTACCATTGAAACTCTTTCTGCTTTTGGAATCAGTGTTGTGTGAGAAAAGGTGTTCTTGTGAGAGTCCAGTGATCCCTCAGCGAGCAGGAGAAGGTTTCTGATGATATAGCTATGTAGTGCTAAAGATGGGCTCAGTTTCAGCTTCTGTAGGGAGGGCCATGGGGTAAAGATCCTGTGAAGGCCCTCAGGATGCCTGAATACTTTGGAAAGAGCATGAATATGCCAGGTCACTCTTCCACCACCACCCCAAGCCCAGTCAGCAGGGAAATGCAAATTCTTCTATATGCTGTCACCCACAGCTGTGACTGTAGTGAAGAGGTGGACGCTTAGCTGTGCATTGCTGGTAGCAGCTGAGAAAGCCAACAGTGTAGTAGGCAGATGATGGCTTTCCTTCATGGCTGCTTCAGTAGTTATAGATGGTGTAAAGGAGCTCTTGGCCTGCTACTGTCACATGTTTCCATTGCCTCTGTGTCAGTCAGTTGGTGCCCAAGGGGATGCCCATCAGGTGGTGATGGGAAGCAAGCCTTAGCATTAGACAGCAAGGCTCCCTGGGGACCTGGACCCTGACTTTGTAGGCAGTAATAGGAAGCAATAGCACAACCCTCCTATCCCAGGTGACGGCCAGGCATGGTTGCGGGCCCTTATGAGGGTCAGTGGCCTAGGATACAACTTCGTGCTTAGATTTAAAAAAATACATCCACCTCCTGCAAAAATATTTGCGGTTACTTGGAAGATATTCTCAGTCTGCTCTTCTGAACTCCACGCAATGAAGACTGACCCTTGTGTGTAATCATAAAAGTTCATTGCTTCCTTCAATTCAGTGAAAGTTCTTGGTGACCTGACAGCGGACTTCATTTTCACAGCAACTAGTGGCACCGGCTGAGGGGCACCACTTGGCGTGAAGCAGGTGGCGAAACCATTCTTTGTGCTCAGTGAGGTAATTGTTAACAATAGCATACTAAATTGAAAGGGGCAAGCTGTTGAAAAGAAATTAAAAGACTATGGGCCTTAGATGAAATTCTTGGGTCAGAGCAGTGGCCTTTGAATCAGTTCATGAGGCATTAGCTGAAGGCATCTGTCTGCTCTATAGTTCCTGCTTTCTGCAAAGGGCATCCTTGCTTTATCCTCAAAAATAATTCCCCTCAAAAGGGTCAGAACCGAAAGACTACAGTTGAAGAAAATAGTACATAGTTCTTAGTATGATTTCAAAATGAAAATCAATGGTAAAACATTTTTTAAAGGGGTTGGTAGACATTTGTGACGACCTAGCTGCATTTCCTGTTATTGATGTCCAGTGACATAAATTTCCCAAAAATTGTTGAATTAGAAAATTTTGGATGCCCCAGATCAACTGGGTTCTTAGCACATTTGACTTGCCCAGTAAATTAGACTAAGTGCTCTGTGTTTTTATATGCTGTGTAAATATTGCAAGTTCAGTAGCCAAAAAGCAGATGAAATGTTTGTTTGGGGGGAAAAAAACAAAGTCACTTTAATATGGTTTCAGTTCTGTTCAAATAAATGTAAAACTTTACTTGAAGTTTATTTTTATTGGAGTATTCGTAAATGTTTTTAGCTATGGTAGCTGCAGCAGGAAGTTACCTTCAAATGATTAGTTTTTTTTAAAGTCAAAGACACTGAAAGCACAATTCTAACTTGGAGTTAGACCAGCAAAGTTTGGCCAGCACAATGGCCACCATAAAGTGTGTTTGGACCACCTTTGGAGAGGCCAGTACACAAACATGCGTCATCCCCCCCAACTCTGAGAGTGGTCCAAACATGCTTTATGGTGGCCCTTGTGTTGACCAAACTTTGCTGGCCTAACTGTGCTGGCCTAACTCCAGGTTAGGATTGCGCTCTGAGAATTAAATGGCTAATGTACTCATTTTTGCACTCAGAGAACTGTGCAGAAGAATGTCAAATTTTGGACTGGCCTCCCACAGGAAAGGTCTTGACTTCCCTTTTGAACTCAAAAGTGAATAGAGACCACCTTGATTGCCTTACTCAGGCCCACCTTACTGTGATTCCTGAACCAAAACAGGCTCTCCTGAGAAGGCTCGCACATTCTTATGCATGGCTATTGCTGATGATAAGAACAAGGCCGTGTTGGGAGAGGCCCAGAGGTCAGCTGAAATTGCCATGAGCCAATTGCCTGTGCCAACAAAATATGATGGGAGGTACCTTCCTTCTGACAGCTGGCATTGGAACAACATTCCCCCTTAAAGACAGGGGTGAAACAAGAAGGCTGGGGGCGGGGGAGGCAGGGAAGACAGAGCCACACAGCTTCAACAGGTCCAACTGATGATGGATAAGGGAATGTGAGGTACCAGAAGGCTGGGCTGGCTGTCGGCCTCTCCAAGGCAGAAGATACCAGAAGGGCACAGGAAAGAGGCTCCCAGGCAATAGAGGAAGATTGAGAGTGTTATAAATCCCTCCCCACCTCAATCTCTGAGGTACATCTAGAGCTCCACCACTAACCCTGTTTGATAAAAAGTAAAATGAGGACTTCTGGGAAGCATGCTCCTCTTGCTCTCACTCTAATGCAGTGGGCTCAAGTGTATCAATCATTTGGAAAATGCTTAACTTGACTCTGTTGGTGTGTCAGTCCCCCTCTCAAACAAAAGAGAAGCAGTTGTTTATATTCATTTATTTAAACAAAAAAATACAATCCCTGTGTGGTGCTATGTATTCTATTAAAAACATCAAATAATTTCAAAAAATGAAAAATAAGTGAAATAAATTCAATTTTTGTCAGGTGTTGGTGAGCACTGGTATGTCACTCCAAACGTTGTGGTGTGTCACCTTTGATACTTGTGTCATAGGTTTGCCATCACTTCTCTAATGGCTGCCAGCTGGAGGTCCAGTGTACAGGTAATGTAAATATATATGATGGTCACCTTGAGAAAAAAAGTTAACTGAACTTACCCAATTTGACTGGTATTTTATCCATTCCTTAATTTTAATGAAATATGCCTTTTTTTCAAAATGGAAAACTTTCCACAGAAAAATAAAGTAGTGGAAAGTTTGCCATTACAATAAACTTTCTGTCCCTCATTGCTGCTGAAACCACCTGATGTATTTATATTATGTGGACAATTGAAGAGCAGTTGGTCGGTATGTATATTGGCAGTCCTTAGGCATAGGAAGTCCTAAGAGTTTCAGGATGTTGTCATTACGTTGTGCTTTTCAGATGATGTGAGCCTCCTTGGAGGCCAAAAGACAGGATAAAAATCTCCTAAATAAGAACAAAGATTGCAGATTTATAGGATTTCTCTGTCTTTTTCTGTGTTGAACCAGAGCTCTCATTGGGCTTAAAGTGATGGAGGAATGAGTATTTTTATTATGGGTAATCATGTTCATGTGTCGCCTTACTAAGCTCCTGACCAATTCTAATGGTTTGTGTTCCCTCTTTTTTGGGGGGGGAATTTCCATATTTAACTATCCTTAGTTTTCACTGGGCAACCAATATAAGATCCTTAGCCGGTATCCTTGATTATATTATACTAATATATTGAATAGATATATTTCATAATATCAATAAAAAAAAATCTACTGCCTGGAGAAGTTAGATAACCTGTAAAGGGGGGGGGGGTTCTATTCTGGATGTTGTTAATGATCATCCCTAATTCTTATTGTGCATCTTGACTATTAAAACAAACACGAACTTCTCTCATTGAGAGATAAGAGTGCAAACCAATTTTTTATTCACAACTTCAGTGTAAATCTTGTCACAGATGGATAATATAGTGTGTCTCAAAAACATGTACACACATTTTAATGAACTCTAATTCATCCCTAACGTAATTGTAGAAACATTTGAACATCTAAGGCGGCAATTGTCGCCCAACAATTGGCGGCAAACCTTTTTCATCTCATGGCACCCTGACAAACTCCTAAAATGGTTAAGGCACATCATCAGTTTTTTTTGACAATTGACAAGGCACACCATGCTGCCTGTAGGGAGTTCATGTCTTTCAATGGCCCTAATAGGACACTTCCCTGAATTCCCATGGCATGCCTATGGACCGTTTGTGACACACGAATATGCCATGGCACCAGGGCTGGCTCTAAAAGCATTGGGTCCCAATGTGGGGCGTTTGCATGGGGCCCCCCTTCCTCCCCACGGGCCCCCCCACTCACCACTCACTTGTACCTGGTCATGACATCACAACCAACTGCTTCCAGGAGGCCCATTTTGGGCTGTTCAGAGCCAGGGGCAGGTGGGAGGGCCCAAGGCAAAGCTGCTGTGCTTGCCCCACTGATTTACAGCCCATAGAGATCCCAGCTGCAGCAGCGGGTAATATGCTCACTATGCTGGTGGGTGGGGCCCCCCCCAGCATGCGAGGCCCAATGTGATGACATTGGTCACATTGGCTAGCGGCTGGCCCTGCATGGCACACTGGTTGAAAATCACTAATCTAAGGGAAGCAGTTGAAGAGATGTGGGAAACAATCCCAGCACACACATTGGTAGATGTTTGCAGCTCTTAGTCAATGATATCAGCCTTGTATAGACACAAGTGGGGAACATTTCGAGCACTTGATCCAATTAATGAATTAACTGGGTCAAGTAGGCTTCTGTGTACACCATATGCAGTGTAGGCAACATGCGGTATACGTGTGAATTACAACAATAAATATGACACTATAAAATGAGTGTAAATTTCCTTGCGATTTCCTATATATTAAGGCCCAAGTACTGATAAATAAAATTCTAACTTTTATATATAGGAATCTCAGTAGGGGATTGAAGCAACTCATACTGTGCTTGGGATGCCTTATGTGTAGTTCTGATTAAATTTTTACAACGGTAAAGGATACAGAGAGAGAATAAATCAAATGGCAACGTGACTTTGAAAATAAATCTTTGTAGCTTAGCTTGCATTAAAGAAAACAAGATCTTAGCCCAAAGTACAAAATAATGCTGAGTTTCTTTAAAGCAATACTACATATAATCAGGAGTAGTAGATATTCTTTTAGTTTTGTACTTGTTGGTGTCTGTTTAATATAATTCAGTATGGAGTATAGTATGTTGCTTTTTTAAAATGCAGACTCTCTTTTTCTCTTGCAGCTAGGAAAAAAAATATCTAGGTCAAGAGATTCTGTCTTATTAATAACTTAGGGCTCTGTTCAACAGAAATTATCCTCAGCAGCTGCCTAGCTCTCCCTGTATCTAAGCCATTGTTCAGAATAAAATGTCCACTGACCTTTTTTAAAAACTTTGCAGGCTTGAAGCTTCTTCGTTAGTGTCTCTTGTGTGTGTGTGTGTGTTGAATTATTTCTTTGTATTTTGATACTGTCTTGTAGGAATCAAAGTGTTTAAGCTTCTGTTTGTATCGAAACAATTCCCAGTGGAATTTACACAGAAGTCAGTTCCCTTTATTTCAATGAAATTAAATTGTCTCCTCTACATCATGGCAATGTTATGCTTCTGGGGTATGTGTGTTACTATTGTTCCCATAAGTTTGGGACCATTTTTGTGTTGTTTGTTTGAATTGTTTGTAGCAGAGTTGGGGGTTTGTGGACC